>LOND01000839.1:18549-35989 GCA_014220965.1 Paragonimus kellicotti | reverse complement strand
CCACCATGAATGAACCCAACAGCCACTACACTGAATCGCCGTATTGGCAGCAAGCGTATTGCTGCATAAGAAAACGTTTGGGATGGTGAAGCTAGTGAGCCGACGCAACTGACGCTTATAATAATAATAATGGTATATTTCTCAACGCATCTGTGAGAAACACGCTCAGATGAGCGTGATCAATGTACACATTTTATCGCTACATGCATAAATGCACTCCATACACACAATTAATAATTGTACAATACACCAGTTTCGTGAATAGTATAACGAAACAGACATAGCAAGAGAGAAAAATCCAAGTTTATGAAAAAGATCTGGGACACACGCGTCAAAAATGATAGTTTCAAAATTTTCCCATGTTCAATGAAAATGCTGAGTAGTTACATCAATTTTTGGCTCACAAGGTTAACACTGACCTAATGGTCAAGGTCATGCCAGAAATCCATCATCTGAACTGCACGTTCATAACTTCTTGTGGTGAAATTAGGATTTGCCTAGGGTGCACTCACGAGACGTTAAAATTGGCTGTCCACATCGTAAGGATGTTATGTTCAGAAGCTGAGTCTGAAAATCTACAGGACCGATCAATCACACTACCCCCATCACCAGGTAAAAAATGAAGAAGTCTCATTTAATCTGGACAATTAGGGGACCAGGGCGACTGTTTCCCGAACTAGATAAAGGAACAGGAGCCATTTTAACAAACGAAATGACTAAATATATGATAACACCAAGAAGGGTTGTAACGGTAATGGATAGGCTCCAAAGGTAAGCGTACAAACAAAACAGAAGACGTATCGGTAAAAAGGAACGACTCACTGATAAGTCGAGGTCCGCTGAGTTGAATAGACCACCACAAGAAGGAAAGACAGCGCCAGGGGTGAAGTTCGGAAAACGACCGACGGATAATTCCACACGCGGCGTGGGATGACGAACGTTGAGCGTCGACGGATTAGCCAATACGCGGAGCTAAAATATTTCAACGTGCAACTGCTTTACCAGCTCAAAATCCGCACAAATGGAGAAGGCAGAGACGGTGCGCGGTAACTCCCGTTTATTCGTGTTGACGATTAAATTCAAAAGTGAGTTGATGGTTTCAAACAAGTGTACAGATGAGGTTAACAAAACGGTATATACAGAAATGTACAAAAATGAATTAAGAAATATAACTGTGAATTGTGGACACCATACTATGTTTTCCTGTTCCTTCAAAATGTGACAGCGTAAACACTACAAAAACTGAGTTGGGCATTTAATCAGAATATAAAAAATTGTACCTTGAAACAAGGTTTTCTAGTGTAATATTTAATGTACGTTAGGTTCATGGTATTCAGGCACCACAAGAAAAAGCGCAATTTTTGACAAACATCTTGGCGCCAATTTGGGTTGCCTTTGAGATTCCGTTATAGTCACAAGGAGGTCCTAATGTCTGAGCCGTTTTTCGATGAAAATGAGCAAGAATATCTCATAAATACGTTGCAGAAGCAAAAGAACATCGCGCTGGCGGCAGGACTTGAAGAAAACTGCGCAGATACTCAAGAGGGTGACAACGTATTTTTAGATTTCGTGTTTATAAGTACCTGCAGATTTTATTCACTCAGTCCTCCCACGATTTCAAATTTCACTCAGACGAAATTAAGTTAGATGACGCAGCGTTGTCCAAGTTATGTTCTACAATCAGTGGTGTAGCAACTTACAAAAAGCCATGTAATTGTGCTAAATCACATTGCTTAAAACTCTACTGCGAGTGTTTTGCACGTGGAGTTGCATGTGACAGTTGCAACTGCTCAAACTGTATGAACAATGTTATCCACGAGGAAGCCCGCAGAAGGGCTATAAAGTTAACTCTTGAAAGGAATCCATTGGCCTTTCATCCGAAAATTGGTACATGCTTCCACATGCCTTCAATAAAACCCTTAGGTGAATCTGATCGGAAACATTCCAAAGGCTGTAACTGCAAGCGGTCAGGTTGTCTGAAAAATTACTGTGAATGTTATGAAGTATCTTTTCTGTTTTGTTTATTTATTTCCATAGGCTAAAATCAGCTGTTCCAATCTGTGTCGTTGTCAAGGGTGTAGAAACTATGACAATGAATGCATCCAAAGGAATAACACCCATCTTAATTCATCAACTATTTCCAAACAGAAAAGTGCCTACTTACATAAAAAGTGACTGCCTTTTCCCGTTGGTCTTTTTGTTCTCTGCCGCTAGATCCGCAGTTTGTTTTGAGCATGCTGACTCCAATGTCATAAATGCACAGATAGTTAGACTACCACATGCAAACCAAGCTTTTGGTCGTTATACCAATATGCAGGAAAATATCTGTCCATGCAGTTGCAACGTTGATGAGTCTATGTATGTTGATTATTTCAAAGTCATTTCGTAGAGTTTACAGTATGCCAAATGGGTTTTTATCCATGGAAGTCACAGAAGCTGCTTGTGGCTGCATGCTCGCTCAGTTGGATGAAGCCAAACAACGATCAGTTTCTCCCGTTTGTCAGGAACGTGTAGTTCTTGAAGAATTTGGCAAATGCTTGGAGCAGATACTTGAGTCAGCTGCTAAGGTTCGAGCCATCATTTTTAAAAGTCCCCACGTTCTGTTGAGGTTTTAAATAGTCCATAAAATTCCGTATACATGTTAGCAGTTACATGATAAGTATTTCGAAATGCTTCTTGGATACTCTGCTCTTATTTTGCCTTTTTCCATAAATAGTAATATGTTTTAAAAAATAATTTTGGTTGGTTTAATTTATTTTGTATATCATCATTGAATATGGTTAATCACAAATCTGACTGTTTAATAGGTTTGGGTAATGCACGTCATAGTGTTTCTCTCTGAATACTGTTAACACATGTTAATTTGGGTGCGGCCGCAAAATCTAGCAAACTTATAGTTAACGTTGTTCGTATTCGATTTATGAACATGTGTTAATTGAATGTTGTGGGTCACAGTTCAATATTTTCAAGTTCAACTCAGCACAATTCGATGCTTCAATTCGTCGTCGATATGTTAGCGGCCGTTTAGTAATAACGGATACTCCCGATTACAGTTTTTACATTTCAGTCACTTAAGCTCACTTTGACCTATCTAATAATCTTGTGATCCCCTATTCTTAGCCTATCCCTTCAAAAAGAAGACCATTTAACTACATGTTCTTCCAAAGTACACATGAAGTAGTCAGAACTGGATATATTTTTACTTTGAAGTTAACGAGACCTTACCTATAGGTGGGACCTTTCAATCCCCTAGTGTAAAACTGCTATTGATTATTCTGTGTTCAATTCAAGAAGTCCTCGAGGAATATCTGCTTTGAAGAACATCTAACTATTATTAAAAATTGTCTTTTGTTTCTAGCGCTTTTCTTATTTTAGTAAAGAAATTTTAGAAGTTATAATTTGGAGTTCATCATGAGTTTTATGATGTATGCAGCAGACGTGTTTTCATTGTTTGCTTATTCTTTGGGATGAACTGAACGCCAAATAGTTGTAGAGTTACCTCTGTAGTGATCAGCGGTCGTGTGGCTTCCTTTAGGGATCCCGGCTGCAACCGCTTGTTTGTTCTGTACGCATGATTCTGTGTACGCCTGCTATAGGAGGCCTGATATGAACTCAGTGCCACTTTCTTCAGTCGTGCAACTAATTGCACGCAGTGAACGCTTGTCCTTTTCCTAACGACTCATCTCTATTCCATTCTTCAAGGTCGTTTAACCCGAACCTTTTCGAGCGTTGTTTAACGCACTCGAAGGTTCCACGCACTTTTCGCTTGGCGCGCTTTTCGAGTGCCGCCGAGTGGGCGGTAGCCCACCTCGCGCTTCTTTTCTTCTCTTGGTTGCTGCCGTTGGTCCCAGACTAGGCTAGAGCTAACTACTTATCATATTTCCAAACATTGCTGGAAATATACGGTTTGTTTCTAAACCTCACTGCGTTCTCTAGTTCGATGCCTGTTGGGACTACGTTTCGATTGCTCTTCAGGAAAGGCGTTTTAAATTGTTAGTGGACGAGGGTCTAGCGCATACCCACTTGTCCACTACACTCGAATTTTGTTCTTTTATTTTGATTTTCTTTCGTTCCAATATATTTGTCTGTCCATCATATCATGTTTGAGTCTTTGTTTGTTCACAGGTTCCATATATGTGCAATTACGCAGACGCAGCTAACTATTCGTCCGGTGAAACAATGCATGATCCAGACTTCATTACCATTTTGTCCAGTACAAATTCTCAAAACAATCATCCTGTACAACTTGTTAATTCCGAACAAGTCAATCGTATTATTTACACGTGTGATGAAACTTCCCAATCAATCTTGAGTCCCATATCAACGGTTTCATATGCAGAACCTGGACTGGGACTTGTAAATTATTCGAACCTTACTGACCGCTCTTTGGCTGGACACTTCACTTATCCTGATTTACAAAACACTGCTACGGTGCAGAAGCATGTAGAACTGCCTGTGTTTGAAACATCAGTCATGGCGCAACCCCATTCACTGTCTAGTGTATACCCTGTGGAATTCGTGGGTCAGCCGGTCGTGCGAATGTTAAACATGCTTGACGGAACCAGCGAGGAGCGTCCTAATACACCCTCAATAATCCATTATACACAGACTTTAGTAAGTGGAATAAATCTCTTGCTTTCTGTGTTTTCTGGTTTTTATTATTACTCTTGTTGATACTGATATTACTATTTGTAGTGGGTGAAATGCAAATGTGAAGTGTCCATTCCATATATATGTGGGACCTAAATTGATACAAAACTTTTAATCAGGCTTTGACTTGAAGGCTGGGGGTTATCGCGTTGTTTTGTAGGTACGTAATAATTACAAACGTTGAGACGTTTGGTAAACAACTTTTGGTAAACTCCAAGAAACCTAACTGAAAACCTTGGAATATGGACGATTCAATGTGGTAACCGCGTCAGACGTGGTTTGTGTTGCCAATGATACCAACTAACAATATTGTTTCACTAGCATCGAGCGTGAAATGCAGGTTGTACCATAAATTATTCTTCAACCCTTAAGGCTGCTATTGGAATCAAATAACGTTCACTTTTTCCGGTTTCATATAGTCAGCATTAAATTTCCAACATCACAAGGCGCGTCTGCTTACTTCAGTCAGAAATTCAACCTTTGTGGACGTAACCTGCGAAATAACTTCATTTGTTCAGTGTGTGCTAAGTTCTTACTAATAAACGACGTAGTCTTACAACGTAAATGAAGATGGTCTAACACATCTGCTCCCTACCAAAAATCACGTGGTCTACAATTATTATATCTAACAAGATATGATTTTTTTAGAGATGGAACCTTAATTTTCTTTAACTTGCAAAAACACAGGTTATAAATTGGTCTATTTTCTATATGCCGTTTGAATTTCCCACAAGTACGGGCAACTGTGATAAACGCCAGTATTTTGTCAGCGCCATCTTTATTCAGCATTTTCGTCTTATTCCCAGCTGACTCCACCCACATTTCAATTACACATGACTTTAGAAACACCTCCGCCTTTTGCGATATACATTACTTAGACAACTTCATACTAGATGGTGTTATTTATGCTCAAGTTACGCGCCTACTGTTGGACAAAAGTGAACCAAGTATACTTTCTCCCCCCTGACCAAATGCTGCAAGCACAAACTATTTTCTTAAACGATTGTTAAAGTTTAGTACAAGAAACTTGGCTATAGAAGATAGCATCAGCGTTTTTGAAAACAACCTTTTACTGAGAATAATTACACTGCCATCAGTTATCAACGACGAAGCAACCTAAACGTAAATAATCTTTCTGAAACATGTGTTTTGACTATGACTACGCTGTACTATCCGGTTTTTTAGTTGCACTTCACGAGATTTCCGGAACATAGTGCAGCAAAATGCGTAGATTTGGTGCTAATACCTGAGCAAGTATTTGACACATTCATTGACATCAGATCCACAATGATTGCGGGCTATAATTTGTAATGTTAAATCCCTTATATAAGATTTTCCGTGATGACAAAGTTAGTTGACGTTTGGCAAACACGGTTGATCAAAGTGTATAATATAACGGTCTTAAGACTGTTCACATCATAGATGTCTCTGCTCACCCACACGTATCAAGCAGTACCAGCGAATAGAAAACGAAGAAGTATGGAAACGGACATTTGATAACGGGTGTCAAATAAGTTTGTCTGTTCAGCATTTAAGACAGCATGGAACTTGACTGTTCCTTTCTTTGCCTAAGTTGTCAAATAATCATCTACCCCTCAAATTCTTTGTGCCAGTACTAGCCAATCGCCGTGAGAGGACAGACAAACAAATGGTTAATCGGAGTAGATATAGAGAGACAATTATCAGTTGATCGTTCAGTGCAAATCATGTTCGTCTACCGAGCTGAGGCTACTGTACCTTAAGAAATCTGTGCGTGCGAATACGTGATGCTAAGTAATCCAGTTAAATGGCTTGAGTGTTATCGTCATACTTTTGAGATGTCTGCCAGCTACAATAAAGAATCGGAGGTATCGAAGTCGCAACTGTGGAGGACTGGAACGTTTCTGTCTAGAACCGTGCCTATTCTCCACAATGATTAAACCAGAAAACCGAAATAATGGACGACGACGTTTATTGCAAGTAGACTGGGAAAGCAAGATGTAAGCGAAGCACGACAAGAGCAAAGCACGACCAACCAGTAGCAAGCGACCGAGATTATTATTATGACCTTGGACGGTCGAACAAACGAGAAAAATGCAGACATGCATACAAACAATCGCAATGATGCCAACAGTCGAAATAAATAGCAAGATAGTTGGAATACGTGGCAAACCAAGAGTGTCTCTACACAAGAAATTTGTGTCGCAGATGCTGACTTTTGCATAATCGTCGCCGTTAGTAACAAAGAATTTGTGATCTGTCTAACCGTCATGTAACCACGGTAGACATAAAAATCATCAATTTAAATACACTAAGTAATGAAGGGATGGAACTCATTTACTGAACTTCCTATGTTCGGCCAGTGGCTACTATTCACCAAACACATTTTGAGAAGTTATTGTTGACCAACACTGGTTTTATCCCATACTTTTGTTATGTACTCAAATCTCATGACAAACTTGTCATTTAGCCTTGTCTGAAGAAAAAACAAGTATGTTCGATAGGATTACATAACTTCCCAGTCCTCACACATGAACGTTAAGGTAACCAGGAGCTTAGGATGATGTTTACAGTCCTTTTTTGTTTTCAGACCACTGTCCGTCTCAATTCTTTCTCTGCGATTTGACAATTGTTAACACTGTATATAGTTATTCTAGTTGTTTCGATCTCCTTCGCAGAATATGAACCACGTTATTTGTATTATGCCGATAATCCACAAATAACACATTGTACCTCAGCCACTTCGGCCGGTACTGAACGTGTCTTTCTACCTAAAGTGAGAAGCACATACTTAATCTTAACGGTGGCTAGTGCACGCGTTTACACTAGATGTGTGTGAGTTAGTGGATAGCTTTATCACCCTGAGTAAGTGCATATATGTTAACAGATGCGTCGTCGTCAATATCGTCATTATTTGAACAAAAAGATTGGAACTTACGTTCCAGGTGTCGACTTGACTTCAGTCAACCCAAGTTTCTTATGAACGTTAGAAAACACAAACCTTTCCACAAAGTTATGTGTATATTGTGCAATCGCAAGTTCTCTCTTAACAGTCACTTTAAAGCCTGACCAATCCGGACTGTGGGTTTTTGTCAATTATCTGCATTCCGCAGTTGTTACCTAAACACTATTGTTTGTGTATGGTGTATTCTAAATCTACGCGTTAAAAGTGGTTTAAAATAGTAATGTGAATATTTCTGCAGATTGCGCATTATTATTGCAATTCGTCATAACAGTAGATCGGAAGTCAGTCTAATACTGCCGCAAAACCACATATAGAGAACATTAATCAATTTACTCGGATAAGTCACAACCCTCTCGAAGAGCAAAAAACAGGAGTTTCCCGGTGAAATGCCCACCGGTGTCTGTTCATACCGTTGAAACAAACTCGTCTGCAACTTGCAAATAAAGTATAGTCACACAAACAAAGTGTGGGTGAAGCGCCTTTTATGAAGAAGTTTCGGTCATCATCATTATCACAGACAACAATACATCACTGGTCCTCATTGATGCCTTCACGGCTACAAAACCATAAAAAAGAAGGCAAGCCCTGGCTAGTGTTGTATAACAGGCAGTTTCGTTGTGAGTAGTATACTACTCACAAGCGACATTCGGGAACAAAGGCAAGCCCCAACGCCAGGAAGACGACGGACCAGAAGAGACTATTGGAATAGTGTGTACGCGCTATGGGAGAAGTGCCACCAGGGCGAATGACAACGTACTGCCACCCAATGTATGTGAATGCACGTCAGCCGTGCAAATGAGTGTACACGTTTGTGGTCCCATGTTTAACATGACCTGTACGGGAGTTCGTGCAATAAACGAATTTGGGGCAAGCGTCTTTGCGGTCACAACACAACACAATAACAAAACGGAAATGGAGAAGATCTAACTGACAAAAGTAGTTACGTCTATGTTCAAACATTCAACATAAAAGTGACCACGTCTTGTGAAAAAACAACCGAGCTACAGTTAGAAGTAAGGCGTCATCAGCAAGACAGCTTGTTTACGGCTTTCACTACCCTGCTTCACTAAGTTCACTCACTTCACAAGCAATTTGGCCAAGCAACGACAACATTCACGCCATTGAGATCGGTTGGCCACCATCTCATTTAACGTCTCCAGCCATCGCTTCTGTGAGTCACGTGATCCCCAGCTCGGAAGACAAACCCGACCTACAGTAGCCAATCTCTTGATGAACTACCCAACGTATCTACGCCAGGTAACCACCTGTCCATCTTAAACCTTACGCTAGTTGACCGTAACATCGACAAAGAGTGCTCGGTGCTACCTGGCATCCCTAGTATATGGCCTAATAATTCAATTCTGTGCAAGTGTAAGGATAGACCAGATGAACTCGCACGGCGATCACCACCAAATGTACGCTTCCTAACCTCTTCGTTGTTTACTCGCTGGTGCCACCCGATACGAGCGAGTCGAACGCAGACATCGGTGGTCAAATACCTGAAGACGGTTCATGTCTTCTACCGGAACGGTCAAGTTTCGTAAGCTTAAGTTAACATCGCTCTCACAGTCGCCTTGTGTACATGATCCTCAAGCCTCAAAGAGATACCACGTTGTCACCATAGGTGCCTTAGATTAGCGAACATCGCCCTAGCCTTAGAGATACGCGCTTCTATTTCATTCCCTACACCTCCGCCGCCGCTGATGCAGCTTCCCAAGTATACAAAAAGTTTGACAGCTTCCATAACTTCATTATTCAGCATTAGCCCTACGTGAACACAACATTCTTCCAGAAGTACTTTGTGCTTCAAGGCAACAAGTTGCATTCGGAAGTATTTAGCGAAGTGCAAGATAACGTCAAGCACTGTTTGTACTGCTTGAAAGTTGTCAAACAGCAGCACCCTGTCGTCCGTATAATCAGAATCAGTCAGTTTTTCCCCAGGTGAGGAGGCTCCATATCGACATCTGGTGAGTGCCTGCAGACAGTCCTCCATTATTTCGTCTATGACACAATTAACCAAAAAATGAGAAGTGGACAGCCATATTTTTTGCCACTGCTGCTTCTGAAGCTGTTAGACATTTCATATCGGAGTTGACAAACAGTCCATCACGTGAGACACATGCTAACGGAAAGTCAGTCACGCCGGTCCACGTCTATGATGAACCAGACGCATCATCGTTTCACCACTGAGCTACTGGAACACATCACGCCGGAAAAAAACCAAAGCGACAGACTGTCCTGGTGATTTGAAGTTATACGCTAGAACAATGAGGTACTGCTTGGCTTTCACAGACTACACTAAAAAGGCAAACTTTCACGCCGTCCTGAAGGCGCAGTTATAAAACATAAAATAGCAAGTGGAAAAGGTGGAACTGTTGCCAGAAAACTTCAAACCTGATTATTAAACAGCGTACGTTGTAAGCTGTCATCTCACATAGAACGGATTATGTTGAAAAATATTGTTGTTCACGTTTTGTGGCTTTCGGCAACTTAAAAATCTCCGTATTCAAAGTTTCCAGTTACTCTCCAAGGGCGTATCGACGATGTGCCGCTTTATTATTCTATCCGATTTATTTTCTACAGCTAAAGATATTCTCAGAGATGTGTAATCCAGCAGACCACCAAGAAAAACATAAATTTATTAAACCATTATTGCGGAAGACAAACACAAATAAAGTATCTTTTAAGAACTGATATACCTTACCTGTGGGTAGTGTAGATTTTTACTGTGCCGCTGTTAGTTGTTAAACAAAGGTGGACAGTTTTCTTTGCCTGAGAGAGCTGAGGACTTCTTAGCTTCAATGTGTAGGATCACCATGGGATTGTGAATGACCTTCTGTGCAACAGATGTTTGTAGATGCAAAAGCCTGGTTGGACTCCGCAGTGTCACAAGTGTTGCACACGCAGTCAAGCTATTCGTCGACACATGCCTGATTATTTACAACTTAAGTTATTCCGCTCCTCATGAGAGCCAAATTGAATTTACGGAACGAAGTGGAAAATTAAATTTTGTTGACACAAGTTACGGCTACCCTAGATCTATCGTTGGAAATCAAGCGATATACATTGCTCTATTGGTGACTCCGGATGCCGTGTGTAACAACATTATTGAAGAATTTACCTGATGGATTCATGTTTCACGCAGGATCTACAACGCCGAGGTTTACCCCTGGCACAGTTATCCCTACTACATTTTGAGTTGTTGCTCAGTATGTCTATTGTCAGCCGGTTTTTTACTATATGCATTCTGAGAAAACCTTTTTGCTGCCTCAGTCAGTCAGTATAAGTGCGACAACATGCAGTACTTGAGAGTCAAACACCACCTCTACAGTTGAGGAGCTCAGGTCGTCATTCTTCAGCAACATTTTGTCTGATGGTTATTAGTTTTTTCCCTTCATAAACCCCATAGTCAGTCATTTTCACAGATGGTGTTGCCCAATAAGCCTTTGCATTAAATTATAATAGCCTCTCCAGTCGAACTCGCTTATTAAAGATGTTTTGAGTGCGAGCCGTGCCGATCACTAAATGCAACCATTTTTCAACAAGCAACCCAAAGCATTGGATTTATGGCCTGGAGAATCTGGGTGTGGATCACACTGAAAGTCGGAACAATGGACGAAAAGTGGATGGAGGTAGATATTCAAACTCTCACTCCTTCGATTTGCTCTGAAAGGCACAACCGCCACTTTAGGTCCGCCTGCCAGTAGCCTCCGAGGGTTGATAGTTGATTTGCTTTTCTGCGTGCTTAAAATACCCGAACGTTTGAAGACCTTGTCGATCCGCAGAGAATCAGTTGGATCGTAATCCATGGAAACTTACCCTGGTTCAAACAAGATAAATATCTTTCTTGTTAATCACAACTTAACCACATATACATTTACTCATATCTCTGCTGGGCTCAGTTTTCTTAAATCCGGTCGGCCATCCGCCATAGATCCAACAACAGCGCAATGTAATCCTAACATTTATACATGCCGAAGTTTTCAGTTGAATCTCACCAGCATTGTGCATCATATGGCTTATTTTCTCAGTGTTGTCCCCTACAAATGTCTTAAGCAACGGAGGAGGTAGCGCGTCTCTTTGCTAAACACATTGTAGTAATTGTTCTGAAGACTTTGGACTACTGACGGGTTGGAGTTCCACAGACAACGGCTTAACGTGAAAATGTGTTATGTGAAACGCTGCGAAACGCCTTGGATGTATCTGTTCGATCAAGGAGCGGATTCTCGTCCTTAAGTTGCAGATAGGCGTATAAGATTAATGTTGCTTCCGTACAGCCATCAAAAGGGAAGGAATCAAAACTAAGGAGGTTCATAAGAAGTTGTTTTGATTGTCTATCTGAGAGGATAAGTGCATGGAATCAACGGGAAGGTTGGCTGATTCAATTTATCCTAGTCGTAGCTGATGTTGATTAATTTTCGGGTATCAGGTGTGCTACATATGACAGCGTTTTTCAATTGCAAACAGAACCGTCATGTACATGAGACTTGACTAAATATGAGACACAGAAGACACCGTTGTAGACAGAAAGGCTATTAGTCAAGTATGAGGTGAACAACGCCAGCACCGGCTGCCTATCTTACTTCCAATGAGACGGTTATTTTGATCAGCAGAATGTTGTTATATTCGAACACTGTTTTTCTTTTTCAACAAAATCAAACGTTTTAACCAAAAACTTCAGAGCTCAAAAACTAGACTCAAATGAAAAATTAGTTGTCTTCTTAAGATCGAGAGTATGTCGATTTTTATGTTTGCCATCCGCGTTCACACGTCACGGCGATGCTAACATTTTTTGAAATAGTAATTAGTCTGTGTCTCATGTACACGATACGTGTTGCTTGTTTACTCAGTTGTCACATGTAATGAATTGGAACGGATCATCCATGAATATATTTACATATATGACGTCAATGGAAAGTATATATATATATATATATATATATATATATATATATATATATATATATATACGAAACTGTGGCGTACTTTTGAGTGATGTTCACTTTGAATCAATCAGGTCCCCACTTACTCATCAATTATGTACGTGTATGTTAAGGAGTCCACTTTTTCCCGTCCAAAACCGCCTCCGTGCTCGAGAAAAACGATTAATCCAATCAGAATGAGCGGAACTGTCCAGAACGGTCGAGAGGTAACCTTGGTTATTTTTACCTGTCCGACCTTTATTCCGCTATGCTCATTGGTGGCTTAGTGACCCTAACTATTTTTTTCGGTAACTGTCCTTCTATTTTCTGATTCGAGAATGTTTTAGGTCACTACGCACCATATAAATACCTTGTATTTTTCGCCTTGTCGCACACGTTTTGGGACGGAACAAAGCTGTTTTTGCACGCGTCTTTTGGTTTGTCTTGGGAGCAAATTACGGGGACAGTCGCGGTATTTTCGGGACCGAGATTTTCCGTGTTAATTATTACCAGGAAGGAGAATCCGATTTTTGTCAAGCGCACTACTATATCGAGGACGAACCAGCGTATCCTTTCGAGGGTTTACAACATTTGGCGACGGAAGAACTCACGATGTCACTAACGTTCGAGCAGATGCAAACCCTCCTTCAACAGCAGCAGAAACAATTCGAGCAAGCGCAGTTAAAACTGATTGAAACACTGACGCAGAAGCTGAGTTTCCAGCAACCGACAGCGGGATCCAACGAATCCTTCAAACCTGCAGCAGAATCTCTAATCAACTCAATCAGTGAGTTTCATTTTGATCCTGTAATTGGCACCACGTTCGAGTCTTGGTTCAAAAAGTATGAGGATGTTTTCAAGGTGGAACTGTCAGATGCTGACGATGCTCGGAAAGTGAGGTTGCTGCTCCGTAAACTGGGTACCTCAGAACACGAACGGTACATCAACTTTATCTTGCCGAAGAACCCAAGGGATTGCAGCTTTGACGAAACCACCCAGACGCTGTTTCAAATCTTTGGCGACCAGTCATCTCTGTTTAACAGTGCCTAAAGCTCGTGAAGTCAGCAGATGATGACTGGGTGACGTACGCTGGAACAGTCAATCGGGAGTGCGAACGGTTCAAGCTTCGAACAATGACTGAAGATCAATTCAAATGTCTGGTTTTCGCTTGTGGACTCCAGTCACCAAAAGAAGCAGATATCAGAACACGGATTTTGGCGAAGATAGAACAATGTCCCGAAATCACCCTGCAAGATATCACTGCCGAATGCCAGCGCCTGGTGAATCTGAAGCATGACACCGCTATGATCGAACAGAGCAGTCACTCAAACGTCCACACAGTGTCTTCAAATGTCCCAGTCAAAGTTGCATCAACGTCGGAACGCGACAACCGAAGGAAACCTCCCACACCGTGTTGGCAATGCGGTGGATGGCATTATGTCCGATATTGTCCATTCAAACAGTATCGATGCACCCACTGCTCCCGGCGGGGCCACAAAGAAGACCATTGCCGTTTTAAGAAGCGCCAGCACCTGCTCAATCAGAACTCCCGCAAGCCACACAAGCCCCGCTTCTCAAGAGCGCAGGTCGTTCTCGCAGCTAGAAACGACGACCACTGGACGCGCAGGAAGTACGTATCCGTCTCCATCAACGGCAAGTCGGTCAGACTACAGCTCGATACAGCATCCGACATTACATTAATCTCTGATCGCACGTGGCACCTGATTGGCAAACCTACAATACGCCCGACAACCCAACTTGCTCGAAGCGCTACTGGTGATCGATTGTCCATCATTGGCGAAGTCCACTGCACTGCAGCCCTTAACGGATCATCAATCAGGGGTACCTGCTACGTGACCCGCAACCCTGGCCTGGATCTCCTTGGATTGGATTGGATCGACAAACTGCATCTATTTGACAGACCATTACTCCAAATCTGCAACCGCACTCAAGCTCAGCAGAAGCCCACGATGACTCCAGAAGTCCACCATCAACTCACAAACGCTCTCCAGCAGAGACACTCAGATGTGTTCACAGAAGAACTCGGTTGCTGCACTAAAATGAAGGCAGTCTTATCCCTTCGTCCTGGAACGAAGCCGGTATTTCGACCCAAACGTCCAGTACCCTACGCTGCGCTGGCAACTGTTGAGCAAGAACTGGAACGCCTTCAAAAGCTGGAGTGATTGAACCGGTGAACTATTCAGCATGGGCAGCCCCTATCGTCGTGGTCAAGAAGGCAAATGGAACAATACGACTCTGTGCAGACTACTCTACAGGTCTAAATGACGCTCTCGAGACGCATCAGTATCCCTTGCCGATACCGGAGGATCTCTTCACGAAGCTGAATGGTAAAAATGTTTCGCGAAGCTCGATCTGGCCGAGGCTTATTTACAATTGCCAGTCGCTGAAGAGTCCAAGGAATTGTTAACAATTAATACCCACAAAGGACTTTACCGATTCAACCGCCTGCCATTCGGCGTAAAGACAGCGCCAGCCATCTTCCAACAAGTGATGGATACGATGCTCACGGATATTCCCGGTGCGGCTGCCTACCTAGACGACATTATAGTCATGGGTCACAATGCAGAGGATCTGGAGCAGAAGCTGGACCAAACTACTCGTTTGAGTGAATATGGCTTCCGACTTCGCGCCGACAAATGCAGCTTTGGAATGTCCAGCATCAAATACCTTGGATTCATTGTGGACAAAGATGGCCGACGACCTGACCCAGCCAACGTAGAAGCCATACAGAGGATGCCGCCTCCAACGGATGTGTCAACTCTACGGTCTTTCCTGGGGTTGGTCAGCCACTACAGTTCCTTCCTCCCGGAACTCCATCGAATCCGAACGCCAATGAACCGTTTGCTCATTAAGGATGTCAAGTGGGAGTGGTCAAGAGAATGTCAGCAATCTTTTGATCGCATCAAAGCCCTGTTGACTTCAGACCTCTTGCTTACGCACTACGATCCGACGCTACCACTTGTCGTGGCCGCAGATGCATCCAACTATGGAATCGGTGCTGTGATATCACATACGTTTCCAGATGGAAAGGAAAAGGACAATCGCACATGCAGCAAGGTCGCTTACACCCCCTGAGCGAAACTACAGCCAGATCGAGAAGGAGGCCCTCGCTATAATCTTCGCGGTGAGAAAGTTTCACAAAATGTTATACGGGCGACATTTTTCGTTGTTGACGGATCACAAGCCGTTGCTTGCAGTGTTCGGCTCAAAGAAAGGAATCCCGGTTTATACGGCCAATCGCTTGCAAAGATGGGCAACAATGCTTCTTGCCTACGACTTCACGATACAGTACCGTTCCACAACCAGCTTTGGTCAAGCTGACGCCTTATCCAGACTCATCGGATCACAGGCACCGAACGACGAGGACACAGTAATCGCAGCGGTCAATATTGAACCTGATGTACACCTCATCCTCAGCGAGGCTGTCCGAGCACTTCCAGTGACAGCAGAGATGATCAAGGAGGCGACCAAACTGGACCCAATTTTGAGACAAGTAATGACGTTCATCCGCACAACTTGGCCGCACGCAGACTTCAATGGCGACTTACGGGAATACTTCCACCGTCGAGAAGCGCTTACGATCGTGGACGGATGCGTCATGTTTGCCGACAGAGTAGCAGTCCCGGAAGCTCTCCAACGACAGGTGCTCAAGCAATTCCACAGTGGGCACCCAGGGATCAACCTATCCTCTTGTCAATCATGCCTAACGGGAATAAATTTGTATACGGCTAGTAGTCAGTGGTCTGAATTACGATATAAAAAGCGGCTCTATCAGACCTATCTATCAGGTTACGTATTCCTATAACCTCAGTTTCTCCCATTGATTGGAATGACGATTCAGCCGTATTCAACCGATTACTAGCATATCACTTCACACTCATAATGTTAGTGTCTAGTAATGCTCAGCATTGAACCCACGCGTTTGAGCAAACGTACTTCTTTGAATACCTTGATGTGGATAGTGACCCATTGCTACGAACTACAGTTACAACTTTAACGCTGCATGCCTTCCGGGTAAGAAAGCAGTATGACCAACTAGTTCTAACTTTCTGCATTTGATTGCCGTCGCCTCTGTTTATCGACTTAAGTAACGCCTCAACTTAGACACTCTGATCCCCCAACAATCATTTGCAAACTAACTACTCGTTTTGTGATTACCACTATTAACGATACACAAGTTTGAGTTCTTTTGAGTGCTTTGTCGAAGTGTCCGCAACCTACTTGCCAAGTCTATACGGAGCAATCGAACACCAAGACCATTAATACCAATCAGCAATATTTGCAACGAATCCTTACCTGCTTTCAAGTGCATTTATCCACAATTTGCGCACTCAAAGCCGTAGCTCCTATTGAACGAGATATTTGTTGCAAACAGTTGTTCCCAGTGCTCACTAATGATGCGTTGGACAGCCCTTTCGATCAAGTTGGGTCTCATCAACACCACGCGCACCGGAGAATCGAACCCACGAATCGCGAACAAGCAGCAGATTGTAGCCCAAGTACTTATCCACTAGACCACGAAGTCACAGTCACCGGAGTTCCAGGAAGGTATGTGAATTACTTTCCCTAGCTGTTGAGCTTCCTTTCGCTTACAGGTTGAAGTCGATCGGCCGTGCTGTAGTTGACCTGCCAACGAACAAGCCTCGACCACGGCCCCAGAAAGGATTGAGAAAGGTTCTTTTTGCAAACTGTTGGTCCCAGTGACCACCAGCGAAGTGGTGGATACATGTTTCAATCTCGGTGACTCCTGGTGGCTGTGACCCTGTGGTCTAGTGGATAAGTACTTGAGCAACAATCTGCCGCTTATTCACGAGTAGTAGGTTTGATTCTTTGGCGTGCGTGGTGCTGAGGAGACCCAACTAGGTCGAGACAGCTGTCCACCGCCTCGCTGATGGGCACTGGG
>LOND01000838.1:100703-111826 GCA_014220965.1 Paragonimus kellicotti | reverse complement strand
CAGGCAGATTGTGCCCATTGGATACCTCATTCGGTGTAGTGGAACCCTAAACCAACGCACCTTCACGAACTACTGTGAGTCAGTCCCTTTTATTTTCATCACATTTTTGCTTCGTGTTCGTATTCAAGCTTTACATAGTGTTTAGATCCACTAAAGTAGGCTACCGAAAGTTTTGCGCCAGACCTTCATGATGTCCTCTGGCTGGGTGCACGAACAGCCGGTGTCCATGTCTACCAGTGCTTTAGTGGACTGGATCGATGGACCGAAGATCGCTTTGAGCGAATCGTAGAACTCCTTATGTTGTCGACGATCTGCGAAGCTCTGCGTCCGCTCACCCTGCTTCCTCCACCAGCTGTCATTGTTTCCGCGACCACGTTCGGACAGTTGATGGCGAGTACTCCGGAGTGTCGCTCTTTTGTCTTCATTTGTTTAGTCCATTGTGGAGCAGGCAGGCGACGTATTCGTCCCTCGTACCAAGCTGGAGATGGCCGCGTTGTTGTCGCCAAACCAGTTCAGACGTTTCTGCCGTTCAACGCCGATCGTTTTGGTGGCTGCCGCTGTGATCTATCCCGTCGGCTGTTACCATACACCCGCAAGGGTGGCGGATGCGGAAGCGTCTGTCAGACGAGCGGCCACGGCACGTCGGGAAGCCACTTTTGCCTTACGGCTCTCCAATCATTTGACATCTAGCTCCTGCCGTTATCCGGAGGATCTACAATGAACAGGCTTGCAGACGAATAGACAATCTGTTTGTGATTAGTCTATAATCTGGACTACATTCAGCCCCCGCACCCCTCGCGTGATATGCATTCCTTGAATATCGCCCTACCACACAAGTCACGTAGTCAAGCAAATGTGATGACCGCTTCGTGGATGAGTCCACGTCGTGATGTCGCTCGCATCCAGCTGGAATCGGGTGTTCGTGATAGCCAGCTCGTGAGTAGCACACAGGTGGAGCAGACGATCACCGTTCTCATTGACTGAACCAATGCCGTAGGGTCCGAGGACTCCCGGCCAAGCTACTGAGTCGCGCCCGACTCGAGCGTTCAAGTCACCCAGAACAAACAGTCGGTCACTCACTGGTGTCGACCGGATTGTGACGGACAGCTGATCATAGAACTGGTCCTTTGTATCATCAGTGTGACACATAGTTGGACCATAAACACTGAGAAATGTAGCACACTTACCTCGACCGAGTCGCAGGCGCATAGACTGCCGTGCCGCTCCCAAGGGATTTTGACGTCACCACGGCGATAATTTTGATAGCGAAGATGCGTTGAAATAGAAGGTTGATTCCGTTAACCTTTAACTCTCCAAAAATCTGTACACAAGCGACGCTGAACGCAGAGAGAACGCAGGGCTCGCGACCTTGGAGATGAAAATTTTATTTGTGATAATTGATTCATTCGATTCACATGATTTAAACATCGAGTGTACATGTGAAGTTGAGAAAGGTGAAAATTGTGAACAATGAAAATTATAAAGTACAAAATACTTTACAAAACGCTACACTACTAAATGGTTCTGCTACCATTGAATGGGTGACTATGAACAGTTTGCCGCAACAGGCCTTCAGATCTTCACTTGCACCCGCTCCGGATTTGAAACAGACGCAGAGAAAGACTAGACAGTCATGCAATGGAAAGGCTGCAGCCGAGGATGAGTTGCCGGATGGACCCCGGAAGAATGGTGGACTGGCGTTGGAACGCGCTTTGCTCCAGCTGGTTCACTCCATCTGGGAGCAGGAAGAAATGCCACAAGATTTCAAGGATGCTCTGATAGTACCTTTGTTCAAAGGTAAGGGTAGCAAGCAATGCCCTGACAGCTATCGGGGCATAAGTCTGCTGAGCTGCGCAGGCAAGGTGCTTGCCAAGAATTCTCCTGAACAGGCTAATTGCGAACTTGTTGAAATTCAATGTTCCCGAGGAGCAAGTGTGGATTCCGGGCGAGTCGGAGTACGATCGACCTGGTGTTCGCTGCTCGACAAATTCAGGAGAAATGCCGGGAACGCAACCAGCCCCTGTATGCTCTCTTCGTGGATTTCACCAAGGCTTTGATTCCGTGAGCCGTGAGGCGTTGTGGACGGTGCTTGGTAAGTTTGGATGTCCAGGTAAGTTCGTCAATTTGATTCGAATGTTGCATGTGGGTATGAGGGCGAAAGTACAGTCGTGTGGATCGACTTGTGATGATTTTGACATTGTCACTGGCGTGAAGCAGGGTTGTGTGCTAGCCCCAGCTCTATTTAGTTTATATTTGACTGCCATGATAACAGTTGCTTTTCAGGACTCTGGGGAGGAACGGCGTTGAGGTAGAGTACCGGACGGATGGGCGCCTGCTGAATATCCGATGTTTCGGCACCCAACCCGGTTACATACCTCAACGATGCGCATGCTTCTATTCGCAGATGACAGCGCGCTGTTCGCACACAGCGAGGACGAACTACAGCGACTGACCACGGCTTTCGCGACCGCGGCATCCAAGTTTGGATTGGATATCAACACAGGTAAGACATTTTCTTTCTTTCAGCCTTCTCCGGGCAAAGGTGCTGTTCCTGCACCTGCGCCTGAAATTCGCATCAATGGAGATGTTGTCGACAGCTGCGCTGATTTTTGCTACTTGGGTAGCAATTTGTCCACCGATCTGTCCGTGGACCGCGAGTTGAGAGCTCGTGTGGCAAAGGCTAGTGTTGCGTTCGGACGTCTTGAAAGACGTGTTTGGAAGAACCACAGCCTGAAGCCGAGCACTAAGCTCTTTGTCTACCGCTCAATGGTGCTGTCTATACTGCTGTACGGCAGTGAAACATGGACATTGTATCAGCGGAACGTGCGCTATCTGAGCCGCTTTCATTTGCAATGTCTAAGACGCATCTTGGGTATTCGGTGGTCGGACATGATTCCGAACACTGAGGTATTGCGGCGAGCGGACATGAACGGGATGGAAGCCATGTTGATGCTGAATCAGCTTCGTTGGTTGGGCCATGTCCGTCGAATGATCGAGTTCAAGCGGCAGTGAGTGCGCGGTCGAGAACGGAAAGCGCGCGGTACGCAAGGGAACCATCGGTGCCATAGGTCGTGGTGACATGACTATATGGCGTTGCGATGTGTGCGGCCGTGAATGCGCTGGCCGTTTCGGATTAGTAGGTCATCAGCGTACTCATAGTACACCGTCTTCGAAAAGACGAGTAATTTAGGCTGAAATGGATTATATAGGTTATATTCTTTTTCCCTTGTTCTTATGAACCAACGGACAGGGTAGCTTGTTAGTTCACGCGATCTCCTTGTCAGAAACCTGGTTGTCTATGGGCTTCTACCTGTCCTTTTCTTTAGCATTGTCGGTGTACTGTATGGTGAATGTTTTGTCTGTTTTCTTCCAGTCCAACCTTGCATTTTGATTTTACTCCATATCCTCTCTAGAGTGCACTAACATGTACTCCTATAATGGAATGCTTCTTGCGTCATATTTTCAATACTTTCTTCCCAATGTAGATCTTACCATTGAAGTCTCTTCCCGTTTATTTATCAAGGACATCTATACCTATAAAGCCGTTGATGTCAGGGTGAAAGAGCTTCAAATAATGGAAGACAGTGTAGATGAAGTATTGAATAGTTTGTACACCGTCTCGTAATCCAGACGGCATGCGTAAAGGTTCAGATATATGGAACGGTTAACAACTACAGTGTCAAACATCTCCCCGTCTGCGGCTTGGACGTGGTGATATGCAAGACCCAGATCGATTTTCGAGAACACAAGAGAAATGAACGTTGACCACGAGGATTTGAATATGAACAGTAAGATATTCATGGAGCACAGTGGAGCTGCTTGGTGCTTGGTCGGCTCCATATGAACAGTAGTCGCCTGAAAAGATTGAGCTCAATGGTTTGTAGAAGATCTAACGTCTCATAACTCGAACATGTGGTTAGTCTCAGTCCGTTCAGTCTTTCACTAATTCGGCGATAAGCAACATATTTTGGCAACTTCTGAAGTTCTTCTCTTCACAGTGATGCGCTATTAAGTCTGGGTGGCAAGATGAACGAGAGATGACTAAGGGAAAAATTGTGGGTGATGTTCAACTTGAAAAATAACCAACTCTCCGACTACTCATCAGTAATCTAAGGGAAAACGATCACAAAATTTTCGGCCTAGAAGTACATGGATTTCATTACTGGGAACATCGGTAAACAAGACTGATTGCAGCCTTAATTGTCAAATCTCACTAAGCCTTGTCAGTTGATCGACTCGGGGGCTTCCCCTGGAGTCCAGAAAAAGGTGACTGGAACTAACGTGTATTTCAGCGTCATAGGATAATGCGAAAGAGAGCAATTGTTTCAAGTGGAGAATTCAGATTTGATCCAGAACGTTTCGTTATTGAAGCATAGAGCCGTTTAATTGATCTGTCGAGTAGACAGTTAGAATCTGTGGTCACACGTTGATTAAATGGTGCGAATTTTATTTTAAGAGGGAATCCTTACTCAAGGCAAATGATCATCGGGGAGTCATGCGTTCATAGGCGGTCAACAGATAATTCCGGTAGAAACCACTATGCAGGAGATCTGCGTTCATTTTGCGTTTCTCGTTCCCCAAGTTATGCAAATGATCTTGAACACCTGAACTAATCGAAGGGAGGCCCAACTTTCTGAGTAGTAATCATCTTGCGGGGACAACGAACGCATCAGGGATATAAAACATAACATAATGTACAGGTCGCATCTTGGCTGATAGGTTGATGTTAACGTCCATTAATTTTGTGGTCTGTCTATTTTTCGTTTCAACACATTACAGAGGTCGTTTGCAACCGCCGGTATTTTCATTTTTTTGGCAGTTTTACTGTCATACTTGCAGCTTGATTTCATTTCTCAATACGTTGACTTTTGCCGTGCCATCTTCAAGTTGACTGACTTTGGATAGGAAACAATTTCGATTGAGTATCTCTGTCTTCGGTAGAATTTTTTCATTCTGTCTGTAATTGAGGGTATCATGGTATTTGTATAGAAGCAAGTTAATTCATTTACTAGAAAGGTCACTTGAAGTTTCGTGCCTTGAGCTCCAATTAGAACTCAACGTCAATTATAGACCGTCAATGGCGCGTCAATTCAAAGGCCCATCCTTACTTTCAAACTTCCGGATCTGACGTCAGTAGTGCTCTGTCCCAGTTGAAGTTATCCAGTTTTGAATGGGATGAATATTTACGGTTGAATAGTTTAGACAGTCGACTGTGGCACCGTATTGGTTATGAAAGCTTCAGTTGCCAGCCTGCGGGCTGTAAAGGCAAGTTCCAGCGCTTTATCGTACGTAGATTATAGCGTACGTTGTACTACCGATACTGCATTTTCATGTCGACGCGCCTCTACCGGTAATCGCTTAAAACAACGTCATTATGTTGATATTCGCAGCGATCAAATGAAATGATCTGCCAGTGAAAATTACACACAAGCTAGGAGTCTCACACAAGCATCCTCTAGTGGCCAATACATGGAATCCCCTCAATTCACACCCATTTATCAACTGCAGTTTTTTCACTCTACGTTCGAACGCGCAGAGTGAAGTTAATGAAGCTCCGGATCGTGATGACAACCATAATTCGAACCAATAACTCAGAAGTATCGACTGCTCTACAGTCCTTCTATTTTAGTTTATGCTTTGATATGAGTAATCTAGTTCTCTTACGATAATATGTTTTATCCAGTGCTTGATTTGTAAGCGACAGAGGTTACTGCTTACTGCTAGTGACTTCACTGCGTCTGGTGTCACGTTTGTACCCAGGCTTCACCGTCCGTGTTGTCTATCAGGTTTGGCAGGTTATCGATGAGGTTCCAACGTTTATCATTCAATACTCCAAGCATGTAGAAACCTGCCAAAGAAAGCCAAAAGCAAGATGAGCAAGATACACGGTCAGGTCACTACATAGGTTTCGCAATCCATTAAAGACTAAGCAGAATGTTTACAAACGTAGAACCAACATGATTGACGAGAAAGAAACACGAGCACCTATATTTATACAAAATGTAATACATTTCAAATTTGTCTTAGGCATCTGTACATTTGGGTGTACGTCTTTGAAATCGTCGACCAAAATTTAACACATCACAAGCATACTACCTCAACATAACAAACAACTTGTTTTTATTTTCGTCGTCCTACACGCCGACTTCCTCCTTCCGTCCTTATGTACAAATGTTATTATACCCATGTGCTTACTTAAGCATGACTACACATGAGCACACTTTATTTTACAGCCATCTGTTGTTGACATTGTTGTCAGTATACGCGCTCACGTGTTAGTGTATAATATCGAACCGCCCAAACGAATGCCAGAATGCTTGCATGTATGTACACACTTTCTACAGCTTGTGAAATTGCACACATAAGCACCAATAAGTCCTGGACACAATCGTCCGACAATCGACGTACAAACACGTTAGCTTGTGCGCAAATTATCGTAATTGCAGCATACCTTATTGATGTCACGACATTTATACCTGAACGTACACAGAAGCTCGCATGCCCACTTGGCACACGTAACCCCGAGTACACATCAATAGATGCATACTTACGTAAACTCAGCCAAACATAATCCGATTTGTACTTCAATATTCAAAGTCGTGAATATGGGCGAGAGAGACAGATGGATGTAAACACTACTTCTACAGAAGTGCATAAAAGAAGGTTAATAATTATGTGAACAAAAGAAAAGGAACAAAACAAAATGCAATAATTCTATACAGTATGATGTTATTGTACAAAACCTATTCCCGCCACAATGACCTAGACCATTTTCGTTCATTAGTGGGCTGTTGGTCATTACAAAACAAGTTCGATAGATTTATTGATTGGTCACCTGTGTAGCCTTACTAGGCTCGATTGGTCTGATCCGGTCTGTTTTATTAGCCCGATGTTATTTTAAAGTAAGCAACTCCTCTTCAAACTAGTCAAACAGTCCGCTTCCCACAAACTGTTGTACCTGAAGGAATAGTGAACACAGTGAATTTCCGGAGAACTTCGTAACACAAACCCGTCTTACTTTACAGCTACTGATTGACTGCAAAATGCTAGATACAGCTTCAGATGCCTAAGAACTTATGAAAAATATACATTTTTTGTTGTGCTGCGCGAAGCATCAGATACAAGATTTGAGAAGTTATTGCCACTGCCCAAGATTCTATTGACTTTTCCCTGAGACATCTCGTGAACCTCCTAGTAGGTTGGTCGTATGCTCTAACGTACACACGATAAAGCGCTGGGAATTGCCTTTACAGCCCGCAGGCTGGCAACTGAAGCTTTCATAACCAATACGGTGCCACAGTCGACTGTCTAAACTATTCAACCGTAAATATTCATCCCATTCAAAACTGGATAACTTCAACTGGGACAGAGCACTACTGACGTCAGATCCGGAAGTTTGAAAGTAAGGATGGGCCTTTGAATTGACGCGCCATTGACGGTCTATAATTGACGTTGAGTTCTAATTGGAGCTCAAGGCACGAAACTTCAAGTGACCTTTCTAGTAAATAATTAACTTGTTTCTTTACAAACAATATGGCACCCCAAATTCAATTCTGCAAGGGTGTGTGGTTATTCGATTTGATCGGTCGAACAGTAGCGATCTGTGGAAAATGACGTGTTTTCAGATATATCAAAGATATGTTGGAGGTGGGTAATTCAATTTAAATCTAATGTCTACGCAGAAAGGAGTGAGCTACTATTGTAAAATGCAAGCCGGCCGTTTCTACTCTGATTGTCCGTTACACTTACGGACCAACTTTGGGGCAACGTGGAGACACCGGGGGACAGCGTTCTTCCGAAGGAGGGGTTCCAACAACAATCCTGTAAAAGGAAACAATACAAACAACATGAGCCAAAGGCCCAGTAAGCCATGCACACGACTTACACAAACGAAAACTAAAACGGAACCAACAACTCAGAGGCTCGAATTCAATCCGTGCACACCTGCTGGTTTCGAATGCTCGTTACACTATTATCCCGGTGGCTTTAGAAAACGCAGTAAACACACGTGTAGAACAACACTATACTTTCAACGTTAAGGTGAAAGACTGTCAATTAAAGTGATTCATATTGTTTTATTGACGATAAACAAAATTCAATTGCTGTAAGCTAACAGGTAGGAGTTTCCGTTAAAATACTGAGTTTTTTATACGGATGTTTGCATGCTGTGGTTTTGTGACGCCAACTACTAACGCTGATCAAATGATCAAGCCATAAATCCGAGTCTGCGGTCCATTATCACGTGGATGGGTTGAACAAAATAATACCATGAGACGAATTCACAATGTGTTTCTAATGGTGATACAAATCTGTCGTCCGTGCGTGAGAGAATCAAGCCGTTTGATTATTGTTGTACTCGCTATAAATCTTACGCATCTAAGTCGGAAAATACGGCTGTGCATTATATCCGGAGATCCTACTTTCGTAATACTGGATGATATTTACGCTCTGTTAACAATGGAAAATAACTCATGATTGTTCCATGTACATGACATGTAGCTGTGGACATATCTTTATGACTGAAGACCATACTGGCCTATCTGGCCTTAATACAAAAATGATCAATATATTTTTTAGCGCATACAGTTTAAAATATGCCGTCCTTCTAACGTCAGCATGTAGTTACTAAGTGGTCAGTTAATGAGACAACCACAGTGGTTTGTCGAGTCTGGTGGAAGTTTATGTTTGGTGTCAGTCGGTGTGTATAGAATGGTTAATCCAAGACGTGTATTGCTGAGGCTTTGAAACGACAGAGCAATGTTTACCACGCAGCAGAAAAGTCAACAACACGAGAAACGACGGACGTTTACGGCAGCTCGTCAGCATACATCCAGTGTAACTTAGAATGTAGTGTAGAACAATGGTTGCTCTGGTAGTTGCTTAGATAAGTATGCAAGCTCGGACATACCCTGTGTTTATGAGTCTTACTGTAGAGCAAAATCAGCTCATTTGCAATGCTAGGGGACCGCACTACGTAATGTCGACTTCTACCATGCTGTTACAGAGACAACTGTATGGTCATTACGATGATCCATAAATGAGCTTGCAGTTTTTGGCACCGTTCATGTATGACCAACTCGAAAGTCAGTCGACATTACTCCCAACCCCTCCCCATTTTGATGTTGTCTGTTGAAAATCTTGTACTGTTTGTGAGACATTTGTAAAGCTGACTAAGCAGCGGGAGTTTGACTACGAACTTTCTGCCATTCTTTCCTAGTTGGAGTATGTGACTTGTTCAATTCAAGATACTGACTACCACATGTGCGATATTTTGAATCCAGAGTGTGCATTTGCGACTATGTGTCTGTTTCTAGTTATTCAAGCAAGGGGCGAACTTTTTACCCATCAAATGCCACTGCCACAGCTTTTGCCTCATTCCTCAAGTGAACGCAAGCAAACAAGCAATGAGGAGAATTTCGGTTAATATTAGTCATCAACACTGTGGATGGCTTTATTATCATCATTGTTATCAAGATAGGAATATCCGGATTACTTTATTCAGTAAGCGACAGTTTCAGTTTTTATGGCTGATTTTTTCTGTGGTCATCTTTAGCCTAACAATTGCAAGATTATTCAATATTTCTCATATGGTGATATCACAATAGGTCACAGTGTACATATTTTTTTAACATAATTAAACGAGATGGCTACATGTCATAACAGTGAAAATGAAGCTGATACTACTTCACTTATGATAAGTTGATGAACAGTGCAGTAAAATAACCACAACAAACCTACAGTTCATTCACGTGGTTTGTTTTCTCCTCCATCAAGCCGTGACATGCGATTCAAACGATAGGCCTTGTTTTGCTGAAATGTAATCTGAACCTGGGCTTATCTTTCGAGAAACGTGCATAACCTTGTTGTGCATATCTTATTGATGAATCGATAAGTCAAGGGCGTTCTGTCTAATAGGGACTACAAGTTGCACTGCTTTGCGAAATGGTAAAATGCATATCTTCTGTCATGAGATAGGATTTGAATAACCCCGGTAATTGTAAGAATGGAGCTAACAGCATTTACGATGCTTTCTATTTGTGGATTATTCTATGGATTGTTTCCGAAGTTGAGAAAACACTTACATGATGGAGATTAGGGAGAACCTTTGATACTAGGGTCAAGATGCAAACGCCAATGGGGCTGCAAAGTGCATTGGCGCACAGGTTGTTAGCTGGATCTCATGAAGGACGAAACGTTGCTTCTTCCATCGAAAAACTTGTGGTCAGTGGCTGTACATTTCCGTTCGTCGTTCTGAAAGATATCCATCACTCTCAGCTTTCGATACAATGAGAATAATTGTGCGCGCAAAACCAATTATCTGTCCATCACTTTTTGCCATGGGTTCAGCCGTAAACGTAACCTACAATCTGGATCGACTCGTTAATTTCTTTCAAATATTCTCAGTTTCGACTCCCTTCAAGGCATACGCTTAAGACTGATGAAGTTGTGTAGTTGAATCCGTACTATAATTTTAGATCGTTTGGCTATCATTTAAAAAATTGTTGTTACTTGATGCTGAAAGTTCAGACGACTTCAGTAGATGACTATGATCTTCTGCAGACAGCTCGGATCCCTTTACAAAAGGTGTGTTACTGAGCACTTCCGTTTATTAAGTTTAACTGCCATGGAATACTCCTGAGAGATCCTTTTCTCTTCCAATGAATCGATTGTCAAAACTAATGCGGAGGTAAAGATAAACTGGTGGATTTAATTTGAAGTGGTCAGCTCTAATATCTGCTTCTCACCGGAGGGAACGCTAGTGCTCTGATGAGACCGAACAAGTGCAACAAAGCCTAATCATGTGTTCGTCGAAAGACCCATGAAGTTAAGAACAGCATGGGGTTGTCTCTTCTTTAAAGCAGCACCCTGTGTACATGTTTCGTTGGTACCACCACATAACAGACCACACCTGGGCATCAGTAGTATAGCCTTCTTTGTTGTAGTATTAATTACCCAAAGTGAATGGTCTACACAGGTGAACTGGTAAAAGTCAGTATTTCTTGAGTGAAGTCATCGGCAGTGTTGTCCCGCAGATTCGAACTCGAACAGCATGTGAAACTGCGTACTATTTCAAAACGTTATAGTGAACCACCCGGAAAATTACACTCCGGGTTTTGTATTTG
>LOND01000837.1:104540-118171 GCA_014220965.1 Paragonimus kellicotti | reverse complement strand
TCTCAGTTCAGTTCGATATATATATATATATATATATATATATATATATATATTCTGAGGTTTGGCTGCTTAACGTAACAACACACTGTTCGTAACGTTTTACCGTCCTCTTTGTTCTGTTTTCTAACAGCTTACTTCTACCTGATCAGATGGGGCAACAGAACCTTGAAAGCTTATCTGATCTAGTGCAGAAACAATTCGCCAAGAGTGAACACTTCAAAATTTGTCGCGTACTGGTAAGTTAAGCTTATCTGTCGATCAAATTTATTCTTGTGAACTCAGGTATTTTTGTTGCATCATGACTTTTTGTACGATGCATTATCGCGATTCACCGCGCTCTTCCTTCTTTGGGATATGTGCAAATCAGAACCCCTGGGTTTGAGTCCTTTCACGGATTTCTTCCGGTCATATCTGGTAATTATGTGTTTTCCGGGCATGTTTACCAATTTTATTCAGCAGGATGATGTGACCACTAAATTGCCGTGGTCTGCTTTGTTTGTACTGCATTCAATTATCACTCAACCAGAACAAGTCCATGAAGTTGGTTTGGTCGTCTTTGCTAATTCCTATACTCGCCTTGTATAGTTTCTAAAGTACACCCCATTGCAAATTGCTAACCTTTCTTTGAACAATGCCAACCGAAAGGTGAGTTCCTCTGGGAGCCTTTTTTTGGTTCATTAAAAAAATTTGCAGTTAGACTGGAGCTTCTTGCAAACAGACTCGCAGTCGACTATTTCACGTTTACCACAAAGCGCTGCTTGTGGCACTCCATGCGTGGTTCCGGACAAAGATGTTCCTCCGTGAGTATGCATACTTGTAGGCATTTGTTTTGTGGCTTTTATGCGTACTCGCTACCCGGTGAAAAATTGATTTAACACAAAAAGGAGATCATTAGTGATAGTATCTGGTCGTGTCATATATTAAACGCTGTTGTGTCTTGTGCATCGTGTACACATATCCGACTTCGCGTATGTCACTACCTGAATTTGTGTCCATCCGTGATTTGGTGTTTGCGCTATCTGCTTGGCTTACCATGTGATGTGGTTACCGAACAGTGCGCTCTAATTCGTATACTTTAAACAGGCTAACAAATTTTTGGTATTGGTATGTTCGCCGAGCTTGGCATTTAGGTTGCAAACGTTTCATCACCAAACGAGGTGACATCATCAGTGCGTAAGTGTTTCAGCGTATAGTTTTTGAGCGTGGAGGTTGGTGAAGTGCGATGGATGCCTGCTCTTATATAGCAGAGTGAGTTGACCTTCTGACCTGAGTTCTGGTTGTCGCTTTCTGTTGTTCATGACCTTTGACCTGATTCACCATTGGTTGATTCTTGATGCATTTGAACTTTGACCCGATGTCCGATTGGTTATTTCCTGTCGTCCTTGAGTCTTTGACCTGGAGTCTGATTGGCTTTTTTGTTGCTGTCGAACTTTGACCCCGAATTTGATTGGTTGGTCCTCGTAAATTTGATCCAGTAAGTCATTTCTTCGTTTTGGAATTATATCCGATTGGTTATTTGTTGGCTGGTTTAGACTTTGGTCTGATCTGTTCAAGTTGCTCCGTTCAGGTTCACCGGAATTTGGGCTTGATGGTGTCTACATCTCTTCAAATCCTTGGTTCGCATTGGTTCATAGATTTTGTCCAGCTCGATGTGCTTGTTTATTGACCCGGCCGATGAATGCCAAGCCTCGAGAAATTCTCTTGCATGTCTGGTGTTGGCCTGAGTAAGGACTTCTGCGGTATCCAAGTTGAAGGTGTGTCCAGTTTCATCTTCGTGGACGGAGATCAAAGAAAATTGATCATGTCTCTTGATGGCTAATTCGTGTTCACGTATTCGTGTTGATAACTTCCGTCCGGTTTGGCCGACGTAGTGTTGTCCACAGTCATTGCATTGGATTTTGTAAATGACGTTGCTTCTGTCGGCGGGTCTGAGTTTTTCTTTCGGTTTTGATAGTATTCTCCGTAGTGTTGCCGTTGGTTTGTGTGCTAGCGTGCAACCTAAATGCCAAGCTCGGCGAACATACCAATACCAAAACCATCAACCCGAGCTACGAACGACACCACCACTGTTCACAACTATCAGAAAGACTAACAAACTTTGTCCGTCTGGCCACTGATCATCCGATCATTTGCGACGATTTTCAATGATGCTTCAGTTAATCCCAAACATGTCGATGATTAAGTGACTCCGTTCTCCGGCGGACGCTCAGAGACGGTATATCATCGATCACTTATAATCCCTTGGTATTGTGTAACGTCGTATAAGCAACGACACGGTTTGCGACCATATTATTGAAACGAGTCCAGCATACAGTTGCACATATTTTCATTCCTCTTGTTCGTCTTGTCGATCTTATCTCACCGTTTTTTTACGCCATACACCGTCCCCATTTCATTAGACTGTGAGCAGCGGTCGTTTTGTTAGCGTCCACTGTGGGTGCTGCCTGTTTGTATCTGCCGCCTTGATTGACCTCATAAGCAAGAGTTGTCCGCTTCCTCCTGGCTCTGCATATGACAACTACCATTGGGAACTCGAACATAAGCTGTAAACATCACTTAGTCGAGCGATCTAAAAAGAGCAGGGGACCATTTCTGTTTAGGAATAGCAGAGTGCTATTATCTCCGACTCGTTTGTGTTTTAATCGTCGACTTATTGGAAGATGATAGTTCACCTATAATCAGCCAGTCGCACCGACTTGGTTGATGATGGCGTATTTTGAGGAACGGTTCTGCTGGCCTGAACTGGTTCATATGAATGATGGAATCCGAATGCTCATTTGTTGCGCTTACAACGACCCTGCGTTAGATTTAGAAGTGGTTCTGGCGCCTGGGCCCCAAGTCCAGTCATCCACTCATTTCCTCTTTTAAAAAATGATGACGAGCGATCGGTTTCAAATCCAGCAACACTAGATTGAGAAGCTGAACGGTTATTTCGCGGTTTTGGTCTATCAGTTGATATCCTCGCTTTCAAGAATGGAACCCGAAGTCTTTGTGGCAGGTACAATAATCTCAGTCTTGTCCCTACCGCTTGCAAGCTACTGATCCAGTCGTGCGTTCGCCCTTCAAACACAGGACAAGCCAGATTCATGAGGAACAGGCAGGGTTAAAATCCAGTCGTTGGTGCATCACCCACTTTTTTTTAATCCTGTGGCGAGTCTTGGAACATCGGCGCTCCTGTAGACAGCCACCGGTCGCAATAGTTTTAGACCTGAAGGTTGATTTCGATTCGTTTACCGTTGGTTTGATCTCCCCCTCTTTGACCAGTTTTGTAGTGGGCGATGTTCTAGAAGACCAGCTTTGTGTTTCCAGTGGTCTTGGTCTTCTTTGTACTAAACTGACTCACCTGGACTGTGCGGACGAAAATGTTCTGTTTAGCTCTTCCATTGAAAGGATGCAGAACATGCTGGATAAGATTAATTGTCTGGTTGACTCCCTTCGTGTCGTACCTCCAACTTGCAACGCGATATTGTGAGTCTGGATCGTTTCCACCTCAACATTATATATCGCAACTAGTCTGCTCGGGACAGTAAACGATTTCGATTACTTGGTTAGCGCCGCCTCGTGCGTTCGTCGTGATATCACTGATCAGGTATCATTGAAATTGATGAAGGCGCATATTGATCTTGTTAATTTGCATCTTCTTCGACGTTGAAAACACCCCGGGTTGTTGCTGAAAAATGGGGTACCGTGCTTGTGTGAGGTCTATTTTGATCTGACTTGCAGTTTGTTTGCGATAAAGATATGAGCGAACTTGTAGTGCTTGACCATCGTTATCCCCACCGGTTAGCCTCTGTCAAATGGAATGGTCATGTGATCGTCGTCGCAACTCGCTATTGGCCTATTCCTACAATTTTTAATTGCGCGATCACTTGGTCGGTTAATAAAAATACATGGCCTGCGATAATTGGCTCCATGCTCCCTGTTTACCCCACCCGACATCAATCACCGAGACCATCAACAGTTGAATAAAATCACGAGGACACCTTGCGGTTACAATGTATACATATCCTGATTGTTCCGTTGATTTAATTAGGTGAGTTAGAGACTGTGTGATCACCCAAATTGCCGAGTAGAAGTCCTGTCCAAAATATCAGCGTGCTACAGTCACTCCCTTGTCTGTATTCACAACATTTCTTCTATTGAATTTTGTTTTTTGAATTTTCGGTTTCCTTTTTCTTATCGTAAACAATTTTTCTCTCTTGGATGTTCCCTATCATTGTAACGGTGAACGGCGACTGGAGCCACGATTTTTTTCTTCGTGTCGAAAGAATGGCGTTAAGATATGCTTCGGGTCTCCCGATTGGACTCCACCTTTTAGTGTCTATCTTTGATTGACGAATCACAGCTTGTGTCAGTCTCCAGTGTTTGATATCGGGTATTCGGTAAAAATGCTCATTTTGGTTCGAGACGGTCGTCTCGAAGCTAATGATCAACTTTTTTTGTCTACATTCAATTAACCTGACAGTATCCAGGTCACATGTGGCATTGTATCACACACATCAATGAACACTTTGTAGTGTGAAAGCTGAAACAGTTTTTTTTCAGATCACCGGAGCTTAAATCGTAATTCATTTTATGTTGAGCTTATATCATGTCTCAGTTCTCAAACCTTTCCGGCTCATCCTCTAAAATCTGAATATGTTTATGAGAGAGGTCTCAAAACGCCAATCTGTTCAAAGACTATTCCATCCAATAATATAACATATTAGCTTACACAATGAGTCAGTAACTGTTCTTTTGTGATGCCCCAAGTTGCATATGTTACTGGTACTCTTTGGCCACTTTGGTCCACTGTCACTGTGGTTTCCCAATAAACGTAATCCTTGTGGTTGCTTGTATATATCATACGGATTTCTGACACTCTCCATCATGTTCGCTTCACCACTCGATTACATATAGTTTATATATAATTTCACCCTGGTTTAACAATGCAGATCGCTCAGTTTGGAATCGTCATCTCCTACCCAACTCCGTCGTCATTGTTTGGAAACACTGCTGTCTCATAATGAACCGGTTGCCTCACTGTCTGGCCTGCGACCGGAATTTATCCGTGTTGCACCGCCTCTGCTTCCCACCCCTCAAGGGTGCGAAATGACAGATATCGTAATCGACAATAAATCAACTTCCAGGACCGATATGGAACTCATCGGTTCCGTGGAAAAAGATGGGCAGTCGGACGTGGAACCAGTCAGTGTGGTCTCTGGCTGGTCTGAGGAGCTTATTTGGCTGAATCCACCCACAGTACATCACGAATTTCATTGGGATGCAAATTCTGAGCAAGCTACACCAACTGTGGAGGTACCTTTTCAGTTTTGCACTCAGCATTGTGGAATTATCTACTCTTTGTCGTTCTCGTTCGTCTTTGATCCTCATAGCTCTTATTTGCTTCGTGTTGCTTACGTGTCGGTTAATCATTCTGACCATGTCAGTTAGCCTAGTTAACCGACTAAAGCAATTCGCACCGTTTTCAGTATGGAAAATAGAGAATCCTTTGCTTCATAGGTACACCTGACTACGTGATAATATTCCGCCTAAACTGAAAAGCTTTTATTTGTGACGTGACCAAACTCACTCATCCTGTTGTTTTCCTCTTATTGGTCTCGTTCGTTCGAATGCATCCAGGCTGCGACTGTCTCTAAACGTATTGTTTTAGCGTACACTTTTTGATAAACTGTCGAAGTCGATTGGGTTGATTCAGGTTATTATTTTCTGCCTCCATTTAATTTGCTAGTGTTTTCTAGTAGTGTCAGTGAGCAGTGGTAATTGGTTACACAGTCAACATTATCCTGCGAACCCTGGGCAACCCAACGCAGATGCTCTCTTAGATCTGGTCAGTTTGTGGAGTTGGAGTACTGTTGCCAGACTACACGCTGGTTTTGTGCGTTTTACCGTGCCCATGAGTACTATAGCTCAGACTGCCGTCAATCCTGATAGTAGTCCAGGAAATGAGAAAATAAATAATGATCACAAATATACTGGCAAACAAATAAGTAAGGAAAATAGTTCGGATTTACAAAGTGAAGTCAACAATATTTTGAGTACATTCTCACTGCTCCGTGCTACACAATATCATATCCGAGGTCGTTTCCAACAAGCGATCTCAACGATAGCATAGTCATTAAATTGGCTGTTGACACTGCCAAAACCTTCCCAGTTGAACGGTCAAAGCTTCCCTGGCTTGGTCCTCTTGTGGTTCTTCCGTCTGTTTATAATCACAATGAGCAATGCCCGTTGCCGCACAGTGAATGTGAGACCTGAGTAGACCTGCCTCTTTTTTTACCATTGTGGGCGTCATTTATGAACCGACGAATTTCCTAGGTGTGCGCCAATGAACTATCTCGTTAATATGGACTAATTGACGAGGAAACGCGGGTCATCTACCGAGAGCTTACGGGCATCTTCCCCACGATCCGTTGAACAAAGTGAAACGCATACACTTTGCCAGTGAACTACGTATTATTCATAAAGGAAAATGTGCTCTTGTTAAACGACGTCCAAAGATGATGAAAATTCGTCTGAGGTGCTGTGATATTCCTATTGTTTTCCGTTTTGAAGCCATCCTTCCTATGAATTACTCTGTGCGCTTTTTTATGGACAAGCCTTCCGGTTTACTTTATATCATATAAAAACCCTGAAAAAAATCATCTGCTGGGTTAATAGCTGAATGCTTGCCCAGATTCTCCAGAAAAACGTCCGAATACTTCTTTGCTATTACATCTGATTGTGTTGATTTTTTTCTCTCCACAGTTGCGATGTCTGATTGCGAAAGCGTTGACATCTTCTCTGTCTCAATCGGAACAGCAAACGGTCGTGCAGATGATAAAAGACAATACAAACCTAGTGTACAACTTGGGAATTACTCCGGAGAATGTAAGTCGTGTTACGTTATGTCAAATAATTGCTTCGTAGCACCGACGTAGTTGGGTAGACGTTGATCGATTCTTTTGACTAGTGACTCGCCGTAAAGTTCGAGATAGCTCAGTGACGAGAACATCGGCCTAGAGTTGTACGGTAGTGAGGCCAGGCTACGGTTACCTCAACGGCTTCTGTCTACTTCTGGACAGATGATCCACATCCAATCTGTATGCAACCTTATCTGTTTTTTTTTGTCAAACGGCGCATGATTTTACTGAAGTGTTAATGAGGCTCTCTACAAATAAAAGACCGAGCAGTATAGGAATTAACTGTGGAATTTGTAGAATGACTTGCGCGACCTCAATAGCTGAGAACCAATGAGAAGGCTTTCTTTGACTGCAGGGCAGGACCCTGTCACCTTGCTGCCTGCCTTGGTCACCAACCGACTTTCTTTTTTTGCATGGTAGCCACTAATGACCTCGTTTTTTGTAGTGGTGTTGCTATCCATTATTAGGATTTCGACCCTCCTACCATAAATTTGCTCATTTTAAAAATTGTAACCACAGGTTTAAGTTCGTCTCCAACTCACAGATGATCTGATTGTCCAATTGGCAGTACTGACGGTTTCGATTGGTAAACCTTACTTCGTTACCGACTTTTTTTTAATGATTTCTTCAACTCTTTCCCTTTCGTCCCAGTTGCCGAATTTGGTCAATCACGGTCTGGTAATTGCGATGGAGCTTTTGACGTTGATAAAAGCGTCCCCCCAAATGGATGAGTAAGTTTACATACACTTAAATATTTTCTTTTTTAGATCCCCTCCACCTATTTGAATTCCGATTCCGCAATATCAGTAATTTTTGAGACCTTGTCCTTGGCTGTAATTATGTGCACATATCAACTAAGCTTAATGTGTTTTGTTTCTATTGACTCCTTTCACGATCTCTTTTGTTAATGGTTTTGGTCTTTCGGCTGCGACGATCATCTGCACCTTGCCCTTTACACAGCTCACAGGATATTCAACCCCATAGCTGTCTATTCTAACTGAGATCTCGCGAGCGTGATAGGTACGACATTTCATTTGATGTCAACCCATACCGCACTGTCTAACACACATGTTGTGTTGTGTTTTTACCAAGTCTAGTCATTTCATTTTGTAAACTATGAGCAGAGTCGGTCCATTCTGTTGATTCGCGTTGTCAATCATACTGTTCAGTGTCTGAGCACATTGAGACATTTTAAGAGGCAGACTTATATCGTGGGCATTGTCTGGTTTTTACAGAACATTGCATATGTCTTAGAGATTAAAATCTCCTTATGAGAGCTGCAGTCTTTTGGTCCGAAGCGTGTATCAATCTTTGAATCCCGGGTAGTTCTCATAGGTGCTACACCATATTTTCTTATAGGCTAAACTCGATCAGTCATTTATGGTTGGTCCACAAACTAACACACATACATCACGGCTGCAGAATATATCGAGAGGAGCTTTTACAAGCAGTTGGCTTCACGGAACATCAATGAAGAGGTGGACACTTGTTTCAACCTAGTTGGATTTTAGAAACTTTACGTTATCGTCTAATATTTGTCTGGACTACCGTTTTGGTTTTCGTTCAGATCGTGGGTTCGACCCCTTCATATTCGTGATGCCGATGAGATCCTGCTGGGTAGAAATAGCAGTCTATTACTTCACTGATTGTTACGGGGAGAAGATGCCTGCAAAACCTCTCACTTATTCGTTTGCGGACTAACCACAAATGACTGATCGATTTTAGCCTATGAGAAAACGTAACTGTGACCACTGAGGAAAGTAACTCATGTACTCTCTTGCAGCCTAAGTAGCTGCGACTTTATGATCTAGTGGACGCTTATTCACGGATCGTGGGCTCAATCCCCTGACGCGCATAATGCTGATAAGATCCAACTAGGTCGATATATATATATACACATCTATATATATATATATATATATATATATATATATATAGTGCATTTTTCCTGGTTTTCAAAAAGAAGATTTTTACGTACCATATGACGTGGTAAAAACGCTGGAAATCGATGTAAAATTAAAAACGACTGGTCATCAGGAATTCCTTGTGCGACGGACGCGCTTAGATAACATCCATCAACATAAACATGCAAAAATGCGTAGGATTAATACAGGGTGTCAGAAAGAATCACTTTTATTTCCTTTGCGCTGCCAATAAGCGCCAGTTAGATTGATATAACGCAGGTAGTTTAGATTTGGTGCCTACGATGTTGCTGGTGCAGTTTTTCGCTGGAAATACTATCAGCACCCTTGATTCTGTGTGAACCTGCACAAACCATACCTTATGGCCAGGCAAAGCCATTCCGAAGAAGCAAGTGAGCGTCGAAGGTTGAAGTTCGGTGTGCCTCAACGTTCCAGAAGCAGTGCCCGTACAATAAAGCCTTGATGCTAATCGTGTTTATCTTGCAATACCAACGTTAGGTAGTGCTTATAAAATCTCATAATCTGGTACGCGCTGAGGTGTGATGTAGTGAAAGTTACATTCGTAAAAATAACTGATAAAGATGATCCCTGGGTCGGTCCTGTAAGTTGTCTGTTATGCCGGAAATTGGATGGTGGGCGCATTGATGTTCGAAGAATTGTCCGTACCAAAACCCTAAGATAGGCGTTGGGGTTATAAATTTATCGATAACTGTCATTGTGGTTTGCGTCATGGAGACATTTATTCCGAGGTGTACAGCATTCTCATAATGAGTGTAAGTGCGACATCGTTTGAAAGATGTCTGAGAGATCGCTGAGGAAACCACAGCAACCAGATGTGCAAATTCGTGAATACCAACCGAGGCCAGATACTGAGTTGGTGCATTGACGGCAATTAGGCGAGATGATTTAAGGTCTGGCTAGATGAGTAAGACTGTGTTGTCTGCTAAGTCCCGTGGTGGAGTAGACCAGACTGACAGACACTTAGGAAAATTGCGTGGAAGCTAACGAACATCAGTACGAGTCAGTTTTCTTCATAGGCGTTGATTAGTCGTGACACTGCTTCATGATGATGACGTGCGCAAGTAGCAGTCCTAGTTGAAGTTATGCTCGCGGCTGAGGCGACGTGAGTAATAGCTGCCAAAGATCTGCTGAAATGTTTGGGACGTGAAATGTGACTGATGGCTTGCAACTTCTGTGCAGTCTTTTGAAACGGCCTATCCAGACAGGGGCCAGGTGTATAATTCACAATTAGGGCAATCTGGCAAACGAGAATGCGTGGAACGGTGCAGTAATACCGCCATCAATGTTGTTGGATAATAGTGTACGTCGATATTAAATGTATAAATGTTGATATACATGTAGGACGTTGAAATGCATGTGTTGAACGCGGATTTACCAGTTGCGTTGGCGGTAAAAAAGGATAATGCGTGTAATAGAAAATATGTAACAACACAATCAGTGATCAAGATAGTGTGCACGTTTAAGGTGTGGGATCATGTTAGATTATTTGTTGAGTTTGTCATTTGGTGAGGAAAAAACCGACCCCAATTTTTTTTAGGTGTGCAGTTGAAAATGCGGTAAAAGGAGGCGTTCACAAAAGTAACTCACCGAATTGTGGTGCTGAACCGAATGAAAAACACTGAAGAGAAATGTTCCAGAGTCCGGCTAACCAGTTTATGGTAGACAAGTAGGGTACACTTGATCACCGCCCAGTAGCTACCTAGAACTCCCTTCCCGAAGTGCAGTGGAACTGTGATCCAAACAGACATCGAATTAGGAGAACATAATAGGCTTTAGAAACAACCGATACATTTCCGGAACTGTATTTAGCGTTAACCTATTCTGGGATCAGTGGCAGAAAACAAGACAACAATGAAAAGAGCAAAAAAAGAGCTCCCATCCAATCGGCGGCGTTCAGAAAAGCACCATTTACAGAGGGCATCAAATCTTCAGGTTCTTTAAACATCAATCGAAACGATTCGGTCAGGACGACCTTAAAAATTAGCATGATTTATGGATCGTTAAGAACTTACAAGCATTTGGTGTGTATAATTAGTACTTCAGCTAAAGAAAGTGTCACTTAGTTCGCATCAGCTTCCCGTAGCAGGTATATATGGAAGCATGTGTACATAGCAAACAAGCGGAAGGGCGTGACTGCAACCGGTTCCTTGGTAAGGCTTCACGATCCTCGGTCTCTATAAAGTCTACCGTGTTTTTTCTTATATTCCGTGATGCTAAAACCGCTCTTTCTTCTCCAGGTATATTTGCCAAACCAATTTACGCTGATTGAGAAACGAAGTATGAATGTCTTTATTTTGTTAAAGTTATCACGTCGTGCGGTGATGGTGTTTTCCCCACAGGTACTATGACGCTTTGGTTTCCATGGAACCTACTGTCAACGCGCTGGAGATTGTGAATCGGCTAGCTTCTACTGTGGATTTGCCGAAACAGTTTATCCATGCGTACATATGTAAATGTATGAGCTATTGCCAATCACTTCAGGACAAATCGACCCAGTTGCGACACGTTCGTTTAGTCTGCGTTCTCTTCCAGTCGTTTATCCGGAATAAGATACTAGACGTCCGCAAAGAGGTAAGCGTAATTTTAGATGATACGACCGGTCAAATGCCTACGGTTATATCCTGCTCTACTTCACTTGTCTGAAGGTATTCGTTGACTCCAATTGGGCTAGGTTGTAGGTTTGGATGCAGAATGCCATTTTTATCTCGGAAATTTTATATGCAAACCTTGGATGACCAACTGCTCTCACTGCCCTGCAATAACCTCACATGTGACGGTAAGCAGCATACCTATCAAACCGCTATTACGCAGCTGCTTAAACGGGCCAACGGCTGACTGTCGTGAATGTGTTTCCTAGACGTAATTTTGACTTAAGGTTTCCTAGGTTGGGTTGGCGGGTTGAGCCCTGCAATGAAAGAGAGACGATAGAAGTGGAAACAGATGCCGCCAGTCTTGCAAACAAACAGGGCACCTGTAAAGGTGCGAGAAGCGCATATCCATACAAACCAGCTCCGGTCACTCACCTTGTTCAGCATGGTCTGCATGTCTTCGGCAGGCTAAGTAAGACAATGTCGTCCGCATACTCCAGATCGGTCAACCGAGCGCCAGGAAGAAGCTCAACACCAAGTTCACTGGACTCCTCAAGCGCACCCTCCAGAATGTCGTCCATGACAAAATTGAACAAGAAGGGGGAAATCGGACACCCTTGACGAACACCACTAGAAGTGATGAACGCCCGAGACAGCTGTCCATAAACTCTCACCCTGCTTGCAGAGTGAGCATACAGTGATCTCAACAGATTCACGTATTCTCCCTGGTACTTCCTTGTCAGTTCTGATATCAATCTCTCCCCGTCATCCTTGAAAAGGGAAGGAGAGAGGAGGTCTGGTCCAGGAGCCTTATTACGCTTCAATAATTGAGCTCTAGGACCACTTCTGCTTCCGACGGAGGGCCGTCTGGAATGCAATAACTGACCATTCGGGTCCCGTCGTCCACATAATCTGGTTGAGGCCAGCTGAACTGTTCTTCAAAATGTTCAGCCCACCTGTCAAGTCGACGCGATTGATTGGTGATAAGTGAACCATCTTTTTCACATATGGTCTCACTTACACCAAATCGACGACCAGTACAACCACGGATCAGGGAAAACCTCTGTTATTCCCAGATAAAAAGGTCCTCTCCATCTCTTCGACTGTTCGACCAAGTAGTGCTCACGGTCTTTGCGCAAGCTTTTAGTCAGCTTGCGTTTAAGTTCTCGACGGTCGTCATCATATTCAGAACCAGGTGGGATCGAGCGACGCTTGTTCATAAGGTTTATCGACGTGACGGAAATCCAGTTCTGTCGCAACTGAACAGCTCCTTCGGAACATACCTCTTCACAGCATGTTTTCATAGCTGCGGCGATTTGTTCCCAGTGTTCGTTAAGATCTATCACCTGAGCCGAACTAAACAATTTGTTCATCAATCCTTCCTGGTGATCGTTCTTCACACTCTCCTCGCTCGAATGCCAGTTAATTATCTTGCATTTACGAGCGTATGTCCTCTGGGCAAATGACAAAACAAAACGGGCACGCACAACAGCATGGTCCGAGTCCAGGTGGTTGCTCCAAAAGGCACGACAGTCCTTAACAGAGTGGCGCCACCTGTAACTGACTGCTATATGATCCAACTGCGTCCACGGCTGAGAAGCACACGGAGGTCTCCATGTAACACAGTGCTTCTTCCTGTGTTGGAATGCGTGCTCGAAATATAGAGACCATGGGAGGCACACAGCTGCAGCAGTCTGTCGCCATTGTCAGTGCGTTGTGCCCGGACACCAAACATACCTCCCAGCCGCTTCTCGTCCGGGAAAGCCGACCAAGCTGGGCATTCAAATCGTCCGCTAGTGTGAAAAAGTCTGAGTGTTTAGTTTGCCTCAGAAGGTCAACGAGGGCGTCATAGAACGCATCCTTGGTATCATCCGAACAGCTGTCTGTTGGAGCGTACGCCGATATAATGAATACAACAACTTTCTGATTTGCGTCGACAGACTTTTACCGATGTATTGAGTCTGACAGCGCACAAGCGACTGTTCACTGGGATCCAATCGAGCAAACATTGCTCTGCTCTGGAACTCAGTGCGATTCCCACTCCAGCTTGACCGCGAGATTCAGCTTCGGCGTCACCAGAAACTGTTTCACTACCTAAGCACTCCTACGCGTTTAGTAGTGCGATATACAACCCTGTGAATGCAACTGCTTTTCTTCTGATTGCTCCCTTATGGCCTGTCTGAAAAGGTAGGACCTGA
>LOND01000837.1:80850-104440 GCA_014220965.1 Paragonimus kellicotti | reverse complement strand
CTGGATCTGTGAGGAAGTGTGACAATCACGGTTCTGAAAAATCGTTTTGAACGTCGCAAAATAAGACGTTTATTACGAATAACAAAGGACAGGAAGAAAATTTATTGTGGAATGAAAAAATTAAAGAAAGAAGGCAGAAATTACTTTCACATGCTCATGTTAACATTCTTACACGCAAACAACCACAGCAACAGCAGCCATACTGAAATTCGAAGATCATATACTCTGAGGTCCTTCTCAAATTTCATCATCATCATATCAGCCATGAGCCTGACCAAAGGTACTGTGGCTCGGGCTGCCGCTCACCTCAACAGTGACGTGGAATATCCTAGAAGAAAACGTTACTAAGAAGGTTGAAAATTAATAGAAGTCTAGCAAAGAACTAGAAATGGTATGGATGCAGGTACGCCATTGACTGCGACACGCCGCCATCTCGGATAGCGTCTCTAACCAGCGGTTTGAGTGATCACGAGGACCCCATCCAGGCAGGCGACACCTACCCACTTTACTCAGTGGAGCAGTCAGGGTTCTCATATTTCGTGACCACGTTGTCGCTTGACCACCACGTGGTTTCACCCAACTGTTGGTGGTCTCAGTATATAATGCCCGGTACGGTAAACGCTCAGCTGGCATACGGAGTACGTGACCTAACCATCGCAGGCTGTGCAACGTGAGTAGTTGACCAATTGATCGCATCCCGAGCGTTCCGGAATACGCGCCGGCGAACTGCCGTATTGCTCACGCGATCAGTCCACTTAATGTGGGCTATTTGGCGGAGACAACGATGGTCAAATACAGCAAGCTTGTTGATATCTTCCTTGCGAACAGGCCACGTCTCCGAACCATAGAGCAAAACAGAACGCACACAAGCATTATATACTCTTCCTTTCAGCGACAATCGAACGTCTTTTCGACGCCACAGATGACGCAGGTTGGCAAAGGCAACTCGTGCCTTTGCTATCCTCGTTGACTGCTCTTCTTCTGATTGCTCCCTTATGGCCTGTCTGAAAAGGTAGGACCTGACAAGACCGAATTTCCAGTGAGCATAGTTCGCTGGATGAAAACAGCACACAAGGCTGACCACCACGTCAAGACAGCAATATTGGTTAGGGAATCATTAAAACGTCCGCTAAATCACCGGAATATTAATTTAGATGTGCAAGCATTTGACAGTAACAGGTAATCGTGGAAGAACAATTACTTAGTGTATCAAATATTCTGGAAAGTATGTAGTGACGGACTTGGATCTGGGAGTTAAAAACAATGAATTTCAACCATCTTCCAAAGTCAGGTGAACGATAGAGACAGCACAGTTGGCTGTCGAGTCGTTGTTAGATTCAAGGATGTTAAAAACTTCATCAGTTATAGTGCTCAACGCGAACATCTGTTCATTTTCGAGCTCGCTTCCCGAATGTAACTAACCTGGGGAAAAATACTTCCAGTGAGAATATATTTCCTCAATTTTACCAGTTTACCGACAAACAATGGAAGAATTGCCGCTCAACATTTACGACACATATCTCAATCGATGGAACCCTTCGTGTTCAGATCAACTAGCCATTGGGCTCAAACTCTTTCCCCAAGACCCTGCAACGAAAATCGTTATCCTGAATAGTCAAACTTTACCAGATTCCTATCGGAAGGCATTGCTACGCATTCCCTCGCCAACTTTACATGCTCTTGAGGCCATGCATGTTGATTTGATATTAAGTTACACGTTACTTTTAAAATGTGGGGAATCGATTTGATTTTAAGATATCTCCATTTAACCGTGCTTGTTTGTTCTAGCTGGGTCTAACGGTTATAACGCATGCGCGTAGTGTTCACGGCATATTACGGTACTCAATTAATCTAGCGTAGTTGAAATTGATGAAATCAAATCTCACTTTGCAGTAAAGCGGTGCGTAGCCTTTGAAACGATGTGGTACAGAACAGTAGTGAGCCAGGCTTAGATTCAACCTCAACCTTACAAGACGAGCGTCCAAACTGATATGCCCCGCCGTGGTCACATCGACTGCCGGACTAACATGTGTGCACGTTAAAAAGCCTAATTACGTTATACAGAGGCGACAAGGTAAACACGAAGGAGAACACGGTGTCTGGCTTCATCAAAGGTCTTCAAGCGAAAGAAGAAATACCTTGATTTATATGACTCAGGCTAATCAGTACTGCTCAGATAGACGTTCTAGATACCCAATAACCAGCCATATTGGTTTTCAATCATGTACGGGGCAGTACTTATTAAGCAATGTGATTCCTGTCATTTTAATTGCATTAGGAGCTAAACGACTTAGTAGCTACAGTGACCCGATAAGCATTTTAGTGGAACCTCCTTTCTGACTATATGTAAATCATGCAACCCAATCCCGACCTATACTGCTACCTTGACGAGGTGGTCGGGCTTGTGTGCTGTTTCGATCCGGCGGGCTATGCTGACTAGGACTCCGGTCCTTCCAGGTTCAACCCTGTCAGACAGGCCAAAGGGGAGCAGCCAGACGAAAAGCAGTTACACTCATAGGATTGTATGTCGCACTACTGACCGCGTAGGAGTGCTTAGGTAGTGAGGCACGATCCTATGGGCATACAGCAGAACTATTTTTATAGTTGCGGCACTGCTGTCTTCCGTATCAGGAAGAAGGGGGTTAGAAAAGGTACCCTCAAACAAGAGCACTCCGATCGCCCAACGGTTGACCGTGACCGCCGGCGTATTATCCAATACGGTCGAAAAACACATCTATCACTCAAAAGCCCGATGTAGCTTTGAGTACATCCACTGCGCGCAGCAGTGCTGAGAATCAGACGTCAATGTCTTATTCACTGCGCCCTCGGGCTAGGCAAGCCCCTCACTGCCAAGTGAGTCAGACTTTTGAGTCATTGGCTCCGGGTGGGGTCCCCCAAGAAAACCCTGTATCCTGTTGTCTCGCAGGTCAGACTTTTGAGTCAGAGACTCGGGGTGGGGTCCCTCAAGTCAACCCCCTTCCGCGGCATAAACGACCGGGAAGTATCAGAAGTTATCGCTCTCCCGACAGTGACATTATTAACCCAATACGACTTTCTCCTACTGTTTTACCCCCCATTTCTTCCGCCTTCCATGTGCCTTCGGGCGATAATTGTTTTCTGAGGCCAAGACAACCGGTAAACATTGGCGCCTTCAATGTCCGCACTCTCCGACAAGTCGGTCAGCAAGCTGCTCTGGCTAGTACTCTCTCAAGTCTGGAGCTTGATGTGTGCTGCGTGTCGGAGACGCGAGTCTACGATTCTAGCACCGTTATCCATTTGAGCTCACCTCTAGATAACTGTCGATTCAAGCGCTTCTCTCTCAGGGTTTCTGGTGACGCCGAAGCTGAATCTCGCGGTCAAGCTGGAGTGGGAATCGCACTGAGTTCCAGAGCAGAGCAATGTTTGCTCGATTGGATCCCAGTGAACAGTCGCTTGTGCGCTGTCAGACTCAATACATCGGTAAAAGTCTGTCGACGCAAATCAGAAACGTTGTGTATTCATTATATCGGCGTACGCTCCAACAGACAGCTGTTCGGATGATACCAAGGATGCGTTCTATGACGCCCTCGTTGACCTTCTGAAGCAAACTAAACACTCAGACATCATCATACTAGCGGGCGATTTGAATGCCCAGCTTGGTCGGCTTTCCCCGGACGAGAAGCGGCTGGGAGGTATGTTTGGTGTCCGGGCACAACGCACTGACAATGGCGACAGACTGCTGCAGCTGTGTGCCTCCCATGGTCTCTATATTTCGAGCACGGCATTCCACACAGGAAGAAGCACTGTGTTACATGGAGACCTCCGTGTGCTTCTCAGCCGTGGACGCAGTTGGATCATATAGCAGTCAGTTACAGGTGGCGCCACTCTGTTAAGGACTGTCGTGCCTTTTGGAGCAACCACCTGGACTCGGACCATGCTGTTGTGCGTGCCCGTTTTGTTTTGTCATTTGCCCAGAGGACATACGCTCGTAAATGCAAGTAATTAACTGGCATTCGAGCGAGGAGAGTGTGAAGAACGATCACCAGGAAGGATTGATGAACAAATTGTTTAGTTCGGCTTAGGTGATAGAACTTAACGAACACTGGGAACAAATCGCCGCAGCTATGAAATCATGCTGTGAAGAGGTATGTTCCGAAGGAGCTGTTCAGTTGCGACAGAACTGGATTTTCCGTCACGTCGATAAACCTTATGAACAAGCGTCGCTCGATCCCACCTGGTTCTGAATATGATGACGACCGTCGAGAACTTAAACGTAAGCTGACTAAAAGCTTGCGCAAAGACCGTGAGCACTACTTGGTCGAACAGTCGAAAGAGATGGAAAGGGCCTTTTTATCTGGGAATTGCAGAAGGTTTTTTCCCTGATCCGTGGTTGTACTGGTCGTCGATTTGGTGTAAGTGAGACCATATGTGAAAAAGATGGTTCACTTATCACCAATCAATCGCGTCGACTTGACAGGTGGGCTGAACATTTTGAAGAACAGTTCAGCTGGCCTCAACCAGATCATGTGGACGACGGGACCCGAATGGTCAGTTATTGCGTTCCAGACGGCCCTCCGTCGGAATGTGAGAAGGTGGTCCCAGATGCTCCGGATTATATGAAAGCGTAAATAAAGGCAATCCGGTTCCTTAGAGGCCTAATGCGCATCTCCCGCCTGTAATCACTCCTTCTTTTCAAGGATGGCGGGGAGAGGTTGATATCAGAACTGACTAAACTCCTCCAGACGATTTGGGAGACTGAAGAGGTACCTCGCGATTGGTGCTTATCAACAGTAATTCCCGTTTTCAAAAAGGGGGCCCGAAGTCTGTGACAACCCCAGAGACATCAGTCTAGTGTCTATTGCGTCCATGTTTCCCATTGGTTTTATATTACGTCGGATCAATAAGCCTAGAGCAAATCACATACTTGGGGAACAGGTAGAATCCCGGACTGGTCGACGGTGCGTTGGCCACATTTCTGCTTTGCGACGGATCTTGGAACATCGGCACTCTTATAGGCAGCCGACGGTCGTGGTCTTTTTGGACCTGAAGGCTGCTTTCGATTCAGTTGCTCGTAACGTTCTCTGGAACTGTCTTCTTCGCAAGGGAGTACCAGGGAAATACGTGAATCTGTTGAGATCACTGTATGCTCACTCTGCAAGCAGGGTGAGAGTTTATGGACAACTGTCTCGGGCGTTCATCACTTCTAGTGGTGTTCGTCAAGGGTGTCCGATTTCCCCTTCTCTGTTCAATTTGTCATGGGTGACATTTTGGAAAAGTGCGCTTCGAGGAGTCCAGTGAACTTGATGTTGAGCTTCTTCCTGGCGCTCGGTTGACCGATCTGGAGTATGCGGACGACATTGTCTTACTTAGCCCCTCTGCCGAAGACATGCAGACCATGCTGAACAAGGTGAGTGACCGGGCTGGTTTGTATGGAATGCGCTTCGCACCTTCAAAGTGCAAAGTGTTACTTCAAGACTGGGGCATTTCCACTCCTACTTTATTGCAGGTAATCCGCTTGAGACTGTGGACAGTTTCACATACTTGGGTAGCACTATCTCGTCAGCTTGTAATATTGCTGATGAGATATCAGCGAGGATAGCAAAGGCACGAGTTGCCTTTGCCAAACTGCGTCATCTGTGGCGTCGAAAAGACGTTCGGTTGTCGCCGAAAGGATTGCAACACTCCTGAGGAAGGCCACCCGAGGTGGTTGAAACGTAGAGTATTACAACTTGCTCATAACGTTGTGTTATTCTCAATCCATTTATCAAGGGTTATATAGTGCCTGTGTATGTTCTGTTTTGCTCTGTGGTTCGGAAACGTGGCCTGTTCGCAACGAAGATATAAGTAGACTTGCTGTATTTGACCATCGTTGTCTCCGCCAGTTAGCCTCACATTAAGTGAACTGATCGCGTGAGCAATACGGCAGTTCGCCGGCGCGTATTCCGGAACGCTCGGGATGCGCGATCAATTGGTCAACTACTCACGTTGCACAGCCTGCGATGGTTAGGTCACGTACTCCGTATGCCAGCTGAGCGTTTACCGTACCGGGCATTATATACTGAGACCAACAGTTGGGTGAAACCACGTGGTGGTCAAGCAACAACGTGGTCACGAAATATGAAGACTGACTGCTCCACTGAGTAAAGTGGGTAGGTGTCGCCTGCCTGGATGGGGTCCTCGTGATCACTCAAACCGCTGGTTAGAGACGCTATCCGAGATGGCAGTGTGTCGCAGTCAATGGCGTACCTGCATTCACACCATTTCTAGTTCTTCCGCCTAATCTTCTTTCATTAATTTTTAACGTTTTCTTCTAGAACAGTCCACATCACTGTTGGGGTGAGTGATGGCCCGAGCCAAAATATCTTCTGGTCATGGCTATTATGATGGTTATTTAGTGATCTTGTAGATGGGCATGTTTACAATTTCTGTATTGGAGCTAACTGCACGACTAGATTTGAATGCCTCGCACACATGCTAATGTCACGTGTGGGGATTGAGGTTGTTTCATAGATGAATCGTAATTTAAGTTTCACCAAGGCCACGTACCTGTATACGTTAAACTGCGCACATGAATGCTTCGTCAGTCAAACGGGCTTTCGCTTTTCAACGATGAAGGAATTTGTCGCCTTACGGAATCGTTAGCTGATCGCATCATGATGACACACTCATGAATTTTCATCGTATAGCTAAACATCAGTACGGTTTCACATAAGGACTTATACGCGCGCAAACCACTTAACCGGCCATACGTGGTAGTTTTTGTTGTTCATTTCAGATCAATACTGATGCAACGGGTATGGTTGATCGAATTCTTTTCGTAATGAGAATCAATAAAAATATATGATTTGCACGTCGTATCGCCTATTTTGCAGTCTATTTATTCCCTAACATTCCATTGAAGCTTACGACCTCTGAGTAGTTTTCTGTTAATGCTTGTTTAATGTTCTTTCCTCTACAGGACATAACAGTTGAAATACAGCGTTTTTGCTTGGACTTCAACAAGGTTAGCCATGCAAACCAACTGTATCGATTGATTAAGAACATGGAGCCGGGTGCACCTAGCTCGTTATCGCCTTCAAGTACCACACACACAGATTCTCCGACCAAGTGAACGATTTTAGACCCTGAGCAATCCACAAGGAAATAAACGTTCATGTTGATCTAAGCTAAACACGTCTTTTGTTTTCTTAGTCCTGGAGTTGCTGTGGTCGATCAAATCGCGTTGTGAATTATACTCTCCATTAACATCCCATCAGGCACTCTTTTATTTGCCTGGTTTCGGACGAAAATATCTCTTATTCTGCAGCCAGTAGGGTTGTCCGCTGGTCTAACTGTTGACCTCGTGCTCCCGGTTACAGACCGAGTCACGTCAACCCGTCGGTAAAGGTGTAATATAACGCGCGACATAAGCAAAAGATCACTCTTGCATTATTTTCAGCTTACAGCATTCACTTTTCAGAGAGCTCAGTAAAAACACGAAATGCATCGATTTTAGCGTTTTCATACTTGAAGAGATGTAAGCCGTAGGACGCAAAAACGGATGTGGATTAGTTATAAGCTCATGGTCGCTCACACTCGTCGACAAAACTTCGCGACCCTGTTATTTCATTCTGCAACTGGATAGGTGACGTACCTTATGTGATCGACGTGAATTGTATTTCCCCAGCTGTGGGTTGTATTAAGCACTGACCTATAACAACGTGATAATGGGGAGCCTGAACAGAACCAAAGTGATTCTCAACTCATTCCTGTCAAATCCTGCGTCACTTCACCCAGACAAGCGATCAGAAAGAAGACTTTATCCAAACAAGATCAACGCGGACTCGTTCCTTTTACTTCGGAGTGCTTCCTTGCTAAAAAGGACATCACAAATGTCAGTACGGCGGATGCGTCTGTTATCCAATAATGTCACAGGAATCGTCGAGATCTGACCCGTATGCATTGACCTTCTGAAGCATACATGCAACGGGCAGAACGCCACGTTACTTATTATCTTCAGTTATGAAGAAAAATTCAGGTTAAGAGCCCCTCATTGTTTATCGTTCTCTGGGCGCAACTTGCCAAACGATTAAACATATTATTATCATCATCATCATAACAGCCATGAGCCTGACCAAAAGGTACTGTGGCTCGGGCTGCCGCTCACCTCAACAGTGACGTGGCTAGTAATATTGAAAGAAATGTAAGTGCCAGCTTCATACATCATCACAGTTAAGGCGCCTTTTGCTACCTAGGTGCGCGTGGAGAACCTCATCTTCCGATTCGATGGATGTCCTATCTCGTTACAGTGAGTTTTACACCAAAATTTCGGGCGTTTGGATTACACAGCAAGAAGCTCTTATCCATAAAGAACCCATGGGACATCATCACAGGAGAACTATTGCCAAAAAGAACTGAAAGACGTACCTCTAAGAAAACAGCAGAATACTAATAATGAAATTACTATCGTTGATGAACAACGTGCAAACGTCTGCTTCGTTTTTAAAAAGGAAGACGTGCTTAAGTGGCTTATGTGCGCTTTTATTCAAAATGGCGCATTCCAATTATCTAACGCCCGTTTTTGTATTTAATGTTCATTTTGATTGTGTAGACAATAAGATTAAACGTTGTATGAATGGGTTGGCTGTCTGAACAACTGGTCTCGTCTAACGGGTACCTTTCGCCCTCTGTATCTTATACTCACCACTCGGACCGTTCCAATTCCCACATTCCAAAAGTTCGCCTGGACTTATCCAAATGTCTTGAGCGATGATCAGTTGTCGACGCGCAGCTACTATTTGCTACTCATATCTTTGTGGTTACTGTAACTTCCTCAACGTAGGCCTGTGAAAGTGATTATTAAGCTATATGATCAGAGTTCATCGAAGTTGTAGGCTTGCGCGAAGAGCCTGTCAGGTAACCATTTACGCCCATTGTTCCATCTGTGCTTTTGCATTTTCCACTTGTTTAGGATTTTGACATTATTTGGTCTTATCTGTGTGTATATTTGACGGCGGTGGTTCCTAGTTAGACTCGGTGGCGATAGCCGATCTGCCGCCAGCAAAATCCGTAGGGAATGTTTTTCAACTTTTATTAACACCTCGCCGTCAGGCATTTTAGAATTTGAGTGACGTACAACGGGGAAATCATGTTTATCATGAGGAAGTCCAATAGATCAAATGGAACGATTGAGATTGCGGCATTGTAGAGTCAGACACGGACCCAATTCTCGGCTTTAACACAATTTAGAGTATGTGGCATGTCATTCAACTATGAGTTGTTTGTGTTCCGGTCTGTTATAACCGAGATCAATTGATGAACGGCTATCCTTCGGTTGTGGACACCGCGAGAAACCCCTAAGCTAATCAAAGCTCGTAGGTTAACATGTCGTTCAGCCTTTTATATTCCTGCCATCGCAGATATGGAATCTGATGAACTGTAGAAGTTGATTGTTAGGAAGCCAACTCGCTAGGCCGATCAGATCACGGTGGCGACCGAAAATTCCGGAGAGGTGTACTGAGCGGAAGCTGGCGAACGAGTTGTTAATGACAGCGTATTTTACGCAACCAGCTGTCAGTGCCATTCTTCTACAGCTATCCAATTTGTTTTTATCAAAACTAACTTGTGTAGTGCTTCCCGTTACGTTAAACTAGACAGAGTTTTGCAACCTTCCTCGCTTCATGCGGCCGCTTTAGATTAAAGCGGCTAATCAACTCTTAAAGTTTCTGCAAACGGACTTCATGAAAAATGGTTTGACCTTCGGGGATCACCTATGCAACGGACATTCATTTTTCTTGAAAACGAAGAGAATCCAACAGTGGTTCTGACAAGGACGCAAAAGAGAACGTCAAGCTTAGGAAAGAAACAGTCAACCCTCGTGTGATTTTATGAATATGTACTTTGTTGGGGAAAGTCTATTCCATCCCAAAATGGTTTATTTTTCGAGAAATAATTTGTGGTTTATAATTGCAACTCTTCGCGTCATAGCGTACTAAAACTTAATTTTGGTGCACGTTTCTCTGCGTCTCTGATTGGCCTATCCCACTTTTAATGCATCAATTCAGGTGGGATTCTTCAAGGCTGTTCAGAGACTATATATGCAGACGCTGGTCTGCAATGTTACCTTTGGTTTGAGAGCAAATACATTCTCGACTGAAGGTCAAGGTCTTCTGGGGTTTTCGGGTATCGTTACGCTCTGTGCTACGTGTCCGTGATTCGTATAGTCGTGCGCTAGACATTTATCGTTATCGTTGACCAGCGGGTCATAACATACTTAGACGCTGACGTGGAAAAAGGTTGGGAAACATCAGAGCTGATAGCAATACATCCGCATTAGCTGATTCGGTATCACGGTTCGCCGGGATGATAAACTATGTGAATCGATTTATCCTGAGTTCCTCAGAAATGAAACCATTCGGAATATTAGCGCAAATAAATGATCTGTCGCGTTACATAGGTCTTCAGAGCATATCAGAACATGAAAAGCCAGTAATCGAGGTGCCCGTACTGTTGTATTACAGCCTGACACTTTTTTCGTGTATTCACTGGCTGAATGTTGTAGGAACAGTACCAAAGACGCCCACTGGGCTATCGTGGCCGTACTCTAACACTTCGAACATTTTAATGTGCAAGCAGAAAAAGAACCGTCTATCTTATTTTTCATTGTGAAGAAATTCCCTGATTATGCTTTCAATGACCTGCCTCGTCGACGCAGGTCACAAAATGCTTCATCGTGCTCCGGGGAGATTCCCGCCAACGCCGATTTCATTACATAATGCACTTCCAGATAGACGACGATGCTTCTTGCGGAAACCTTCTCATCGAAAGCTATTAAACGACGAGGTGCAGAACCACCTTGATGCTATTCGAGCCGCATTAGCAGCAAGTGAGAAGCACCTCACCTGTGCACAAAAGACAGCTAATGCAGATCGTGCTTTCAGCCTGAAACATCTTATGCTCGAATGTTGGTCTGTTTTTCACTCAAAGATGAATTAATTGCAGAGTGGTATCATTTTGAGATTTCGTTCATCGCAACTTACCTGCAGAAGGGAATTACGTGGGAGGCCTACAGTGCACGCAGTAAAACGTCCGCACATTCCGACCACTTAAAGCATCGATAAATTGCAAACGAATCTTCGGGTGAACACAGCGTAGTAGACAAGTATCAATGATTCTCGTTATGTGACTTCATGAGTAGTTTTATAACGTTTCAATGGTTATCCGCTAAGAACCACAAAACATCAAAAACAACAATGCCAAACCAAAATGATTTATAGCGAAGTTATAGAATGAGTTGGGAATTTTGCAAGTCATTTGCTGTCGGCGCTTTATTCCCATACTTCAGCTCAGGTTAGGGTTTACGGTGAACTGTCTGACAGTTTCAGCACCAGGAGCGGCGTACGTCAAGGCTGTCCCCTTTCACCATTTTTGTTCAATTTCGTCATAGACGAAATAATGGAGGACTGTCTGCGGCACTCAAATGATGCCGGCGTGGACCTCCTACCTGGTGAAAGACTGACTGATCTTGATTATGCTGACGATAAGGTATTGCTGTTTGACAACTTTCAAGCGGCACAAACAACACTGGACGCTATTTCGCGTTCTGCTAAGTACTTCGGAATGCGCTTTGCAGCCTCAAAATGCAAAGTGCTTCTGCAAGATTGTTGTGATTACGTAGATTTAATGTTAGATAATGAAGTCATGGAGGTTGTTGACCGGTTTGTATACCTGGGAAGCTGCATCAGCGGTGGCGGCGGAGGTGTAGGGAATGAAATAGAAGCGCGTATTTCCAAGGCTAGGGCGGTGTTCGCTAATCTAAGACACCTATGGCGACAGAGAGGTATTTCTCTGAAGCTTAAGGGTCGCGTATATCAGACAACAGTGAGGGCTGTATTACTTTACGGCAGCGAAACGTGGCCGCTCAGAGTAGAGGACGTGAACCGTCTTCAGCTGTGCAAGACGACGTCTGCATTCAGTCGCTCGTATCGGGTGGCACCAGCGAGTAAGCAACGAGGAGGTTAGGAAGCGGGTGTTTGGCACTGATTGTCAAACGAGTTCTTTGTTCAGTCGCTACATTTGCACAGACTTAGATGGTTAGGTCATGTACTAAGGATGCCAGCTAGTCGTTTGCCACACCGAGCACTCTTTGCCGACTGGCGCAAGGTGGACAAATGAAATCGTTCACGAAGGGGTTGGCCACTGTAGGTCGGGTTCGTCTCCGGGCTGGGGCCCTCGCGACTCACAGAGTCGGTGGCTTGAGACGTTAGGTGAGATGGCGGCTAATCGAGCTCAGTGGCGTGAATGTCGTTGTTTGGCCGAGTTGTCTGTGAAGTGAGTGCACTTAATGATGCGGGGCAGTGAAAGCCGTAAGCTGTCTTGCTGATGACGCCTTACTTTCACTTACAGCTCGGTTGTTTGTTTGCAAGGTGTAGGCGCCTTGATGTTGTATGTTGAATATAGACGTAGCTATTTTTAGTAGTTAGGTCCACTTCCCCTCCCCTTCTTTTTCTTCTTTCTTCCTATATAGTTTTTTTTCCTTCGTGGTTGTGTGGCAGTTAAGCATCAGTGTGAACCACTGATGTATTGCTGTCTGTGATGATGATACAACCATCGTGCATAACTAATCCCCATGACATACAGTCAAACAGCAAGGTGAAGGTCTGCGTGGAGAAACAGATCTGCATATCAAAGCTAGCAGAACATCGAAATAACCTCTTGTAGGTGATTTGTTTCAGCCTTTTCAAGACGTCGGCAGCATAAGAATTGGATCATTGTAGGCTACAATCAATTTAGTCGCAAGAATCCACCTCTAATCAAATGTACAGAAAATTTTATTTAACTCGATCGAGTGGTCGCATTGTATGCAGAAACGAAGTATGTCGTAACGACTATGTGGATCGATAAGTCTCGAGGACACGCACGAAGCGACACATTTCACAGCCGAGACATGATTCTCAAAGTCTAGCCAGCAGCAATCATACCAAGCCCATGGGCGGATTTGTCGAATGACAGAAAGTTCAATCTGAACGTTACCATCAAGCATTAGTGATATATCCAGACCACAAAGGCAAGGGAGTGTGGCAGACCGTTGCTTCCAGGGGGATGCCTATTGGATGAATCGCCATTTTAACACAGGCTGATTTCACCTGTAATTTGTAGAGTTTCGTTTCTCGTCAGTTACAGTGGCATCGCGATCGGACCGTTTCAGTCGATTGAGAAAACCACTTTGCAATTGGCGTAAATCTGTACAGCTGTAAACCCTTGGCATAACGGCTTATTGAAAAACAAGACCTAAATCACATAGACAAGATGCTTGCCTGTCGCTACAGTACAACACATTACCACCGATCACATTGGGAACTAGAGAATATAGTTCCTTCCAACGAAATATTGCCCGGGCGAATCCGTTTCGGCAAAGATTGCCTCTCATTAGTTCATCCTAGATGATCAACACAACCAAGCCTGATATTTGATGCATAATGTGTTTTTCTCAGATACCCGATTAAGCGTTGTGTACGGCATAATTCATTTGCCTAAGGTGTTGAACGTACTATGGACTCTAAAGCACTGTTAAATTCCCCAGAAAAACTCAATTTGAAGATGACACCACTATGGCCACAATCTGTTTGGGCTAGTAGCAACTAATCGTACTCAAGCTAACCAATGGAGGAGAAAACATGACTGAGGTTCCTGCGAGCAAAAGGTGCTTGCGTTTAATCGTTATCTGTCAATTCACTTGGGCCGAAATCATTTGAATAGTATTGGAAATGAGTAACAACCTGAAAATGATGAATATACTGACACATTCGGGTTTCAGCAGGTGGTAACGAATGTGACCCCGTTCAGATTTGCAAACGCGCCGTTCCGCAACATCTTCGGTCGACCGTGCGGAGTAACCAGACGACCTGTGTATCTATCGACTGCATAGTACGTCACTGGCTGGTTAACAAGACAATCTGTCACAAGCGATGCCAACAGAACTGGCAGCTCAGCGGGTAAGAGTTCAGTTCGCAACGTGGAGGGTTGCCGGTTCGATTCTCTATTAGGATTACTTCTACTAAGCAAGGATCAAAACGGTCGTGGAGTTTGAGGGTGGATATCAAGAAGTATTATAAGACTTGCAATGAAACTTCACAAAGAATGAAAACGAGGCAGGTGCGGATTTATTTACGCATGAAAAACGTACGAAAATGCGGCAAAAAGAACGGAGACGGATGTTGCCGACCGGACTAGGAGAACGAGCAAATGGCAAAACAGGCCGACAGACAATGGGGGGGAGGAAGGAATGATGGTAGATCTAGAGTAATTGTCCAGATCACCGGCGGAATACAGAGCAAGGTTACAGCGGCATGTACACAACAGACCGTGCGGGAAGAAAGGACAAACCGAAGCGACGATTGAACAGCGAAGTTTGTCAGCGGGCAATAAACAAAAGTAGGAAAGACAAGAAATGCATTCCGAAGTTGGTCGATGAATGAGGAGGATACGCCCGCCCGATCCGGGCAATCCACACATGCACGAACAGACCAACCGTGGGAATAAAAGAGTTACAAAAACGATAGTGAACCTGGTAACGTCAAAAATCCGGTAGGTTACTGAGCTCTTCAGTCACATTTTGACAAATAAGAGCTTAGGTAATTGTCAATATCGTCCGCATCCATGGAAACATCCTTTGAGGCCTGAAAATAGACATAAATCAGCACGATTAAAAGCTGGCAACAACAACATACACAAAGCCTACTTGTTCGTGATTGCACAAACTTTAACTACCATACGGTTGTATACAATAATTATCGGAGAGATGGCAAAAGGAGTTTTACCAACGAAGACAACAGAAAAGCGTGCAGATTCGACATTTCAAAACCTAAGGTTGTTGATGGAGCAGCATACGCCGAATAAACGCGATTCAATACACAGAAATGAGCGAGCATTGGACCAAGAAAAATGCTGTTAGCGATGAAACAACCGCTCCAAATTCATGAAACAAACACATTAACGCATTATATGCAAAAAAAAACAAATCCAACCCACGATATATCCTAATTTAGTGGTAATCTATGAAAACATTTGAGAAGCCTCTCCATGGACGAATTCTATTGGTTAAATCTGGGCATATTTTCCAGTGGCAGTATCATGCCATGTCTTCATAGGCTGCAACACAGAACAGTGTTTGAACAGAAAATACAACAGTATGTTAAAATTGAAGTATTGGTGAGTAGTACTGTAAGCGGTCCGTTTGGAGGATGCCATATGGCATAGTGGGTTGAGTGGGCAAATGAGTGCAAATGTGAGGTGTGTAAGTTTTGGGAGTGGCTCAGCCGGTAGAGTGCATGTCGCGTTTGGACACGCTGTTTCTGTCGTTGGTTTGAGTCCAGCCAAAGCCCAGATTTTTCGAAACGTCTACGCACGACACAAGATTATGAATTTTGACTTCCGGATAATCGGATTGCGATAACACAATGCACAGAAAGGGTCACGTGAATGGCCTCCGACAAACGCTTAGTGAGCAGGGAAGCCGGCTGTCACTGTCTAGCGAGATCACGATGTACTTCAGTAAGTGTCCCTTCATTTTAAGGTGCAAGCAAAGACCAGTCAACTCAATACGGCCGTCGCGAAAGTCACAGAACAAAAGGTTGATACAATGTGCTGTGAACAGTTCCGGTGCGTGCATGCTGATCGCAAGAAGTAATGACGATCCAGTGTCACAAAGTAAGCGCAATGATGCCACACTGTATCACTGGACCTTAAATTTTCTTATTTGTTTACAATCGACACTCATAAGTAGGGGTGTCTGTACAGATTCAGTGCGTGTTGTATAGGATTGCATGGGTTTAGCACTATCTTATCAACTTGTCACGAACTGTAGCAAAAGAGTTGAACAGCAAGCTAATTGCGAGTGTCTGTTGCAACGAAGTGAGAGCCTTTCAAGACCGTTGGTATACAAGGCGTTAATTAAGACCAGCACGGTGTTACTTTTTTACAGGACAGTTGGAGGTGGCTCGGTTATCTTGAAACGGATGTTCATTGTCTTTATGGTATTCTACGTTTGCCAAGAAACTCCGTGAGTAACAGAGAGTGATCAATGTGCCACTTGTTTCGTGTTGAGTAGACACTGAACGCACGCACGTTTCAGTGCTGACTTTATGCATGTTTTCTCCGTGCCAATTCCTCCTAGCGTGCTCAACCCGGATTCATTCGTCCACCCTTTCGAAGCGTTATCTGGCAGTATCTATGTTACAGATATACCGCAGCGTTCTAGGACCAGGACTTCGGAACGCTTCTCTGCTGTTCATCTTCCACACTCACGCGCGCGGAGCTGTACATCGTCAACCGAAACAATTTTCAGTACCACGCGGAGGTGTATTTTAAACACTTGCCAACAGTGTCGTTGTTCTTGTGAGTGGAGTCCTCCGATCGAACAGTCAATCCAAGTAACAACTGCGACATTCGGAAGCCCACGATTTACTACTCCAAACAAAAATCCACACGAATTTTGTTCTACGGAGGCGCGTTCCATCGATCCACCAACCAATCGGCATCCCGTTGGTCGATCACCGCACGACCACTCGATCCACACTGTCAAGCGTACACCGGAGACAATCTGGAGAACGCGTCATGAACTTGGTCAGTAACCGATTAGGCACCAGTTGCCACCTATGCCGATCGCATCTCCGATTGGTCATATCGGCGAACACATTGGTCAACCGCGTGACACCCCTTCAATTCCGATCGCCAGTGCGTTTACAGGTTGCCATCTAGCCTGATATCTGATATGAAACATTGAGTCCCTTTTAGCCATTTGAATAGAATAGTCAGAAGACACAAATTACGATATGAATTCATTTCGCACACTCTCGTCAGTCGTAAACGTGTGACTAGCATGAAAACAAAACCAACAAGACTTAAATGAAACGATTAAAAGTACAAATCGGGCTGGATCGTGATTGGTACTCACGGCTAAACCCACGGTAAACAAAGGTTGACAGTCAGTTGTTTTTGTGCAAATAGGACCAGCTGTCGATGGCTGATCAACAATGCTTCAATGAATTCATATCGCAATTTTTCTTCTGAATATTCTTTTCAAGTGGCTAAAAGGGACTCAATGTTTCAAATTTTTCAAACGAACACTCCCTGCTATTTTAATTAGTAATCTGGATAGATTGCTTAAAATAAAACGCAAGATTGCGATTGAACGTCCTCAGGTTATTTTTCTGCGATCGTGTTTAGACTCACAATTTTTTCACTGGGTACGAAAAGTTACTGGAACATGGTAGATTGTGCGTTACTCATCCAAACCTGGGGCATTTATGTGTCATTTGTCGATTCTGCTCAACAAAAGTCGTTTCAATTGAAGAGATACATAGCAAGAGATAGCAAGAGATACATAGCAAAGTGTCGTGTTCGGTGGATGACATGTCCCTTGGATCGTACATTCGATTCACCAATCATTGTAATCTGACTGTGAAGCGTACAGAAGCTAATACCATGAAAAAACTACAGCAAGAGTTGAGAGGCAACTAGCTGATCAAGAATTTCCAAGAGACCTATCTAAACATATTCTCAATCTATCATCCGTCGCATTATCACGAACTCAGTTGGAAGCACTCTCAATGGGACTGAATTTTCGAGTAACTCAACAGCATACAAATCACTCTGGTAGACGCCCAATTTGACAATTTGTACGCTTAATTAAATGTTCTGGCTCGGACATCAGCGGATACTGACAGTTGGCTGAAGGCCAAGTTAGTTGATCTGTCACACAACTTCCAACGGTCTCCAATACAACAAGTGCTGTCTAACTGGTGAACACCTGGAAGCTCTTCAACAACTGAAGATGAAAATATTATAATTCTGAAGCCAGATAAAGGGACCGGTGCTGTGGTAATGAACCGCCAAGAATATATGAACAAAGTGGAAGAAATTCTCGCGGATTCTAGCAAATTTCAAACCTGCAAACAAACCGGACAATGTTCTGTTAGTAGAGAAACAGATAGCCCGTGAGTTACAGATACTTTTATTGCATGGTTTCATCAATGAACGACAATATCGCATGTTAAAACCTGTAGGTACCAAGACTCCACAACTGTATGGTTTGCCTAAAACCCACAAATCGGGTATTCCCATGCGGCCCATTTTGGCAATGAACGATTCTCCTTACCATGAGCTAGCAAAATGGCTGGTTGACATTTTAAAACCTCTTCGACAAAAACTGTGTGCATACGTTGAAAGACACTTTTGAATTGATACCATATATTGAAACCTGAATATTGCCTAGAGACGCAATGTGTTCTATTGATGTTAATTCTTTATTCACAAACGTGCCACTACGCGGAACGATAGATTTTATATGTGACTTCGTTTCATCCAACTCCAATTCCTGTTGACTATTTGAAGCGTTTACTCTTACTATGCACGGAAAATGTGAGATTATATTTTTCCGGTAAGGGTTTCCAACAGATAAATGGCGTAGTCATGGAAACCCACTCGGCCCTGTTTTAACTGATGTGCTTATGGCCAAAGTTGAACAAACACTACTTCCAGTTGTGGATGGACTGAAACTCTACAAACGATATGTCGATGACATGTTCTTGGTTAGACAAGACAAGAAACAAGTAGAAAAAACGTTTCAAGCCTTCAACCCAGCCCATCTCTATCTCACTGTCACAGTGGAGTACGAAGATGAGAACAGTTTGCCCTTCTTGGACATCCTGGTTAGACGCCGTTCAGACGGATCTATCGAACGTTCAGTGTACCGTAAACCAACGTGGACGGGACAAACACATGAACTTCATGAGTTTTGCTCCTGTTGCAAAAAAAGCTCACTAGTACGTGCACTGTTTTACAGTGCGTCAAAAATATGCGAGGAGGAAGCACCGCTTCATCCATTGTTCAAGGCACTTATCGACTACAGGTCACATTGTCAATATCGCATCTTCGTTTAAGGTCTTGATGAACGCTCACAGCTCACAAATTCTCAAGTATATTGAAGCATTGTTGATCAGCCGTCGACAGCCGGTCCTATGTGCACAAAAACAACTGACTGTCAACCTTTGTTTACCGTGGGTTTAGCCGTGAGTACCAATCACGATCCAGCCCGATTTGTACTTTTAGTCGTTTCATTTCATCATCATCATCATCATCATCATATCAGCCATGAGCCTGACCAAAAGGTACTGTGGCTCGGGCTGCCGCTCACCTCAACAGTGACGTGGAATATCCTAGAAGAAAACGTTACTAAGAAGGTTGAAAATTAATAGAAGTCTAAGCAAAAGAACTAGAAATGGTATGGATGCAGGTACGCCATTGACTGCGACACGCCGCCATCTCGGATAGCGTCTCCAACCAGCGGTTTGAGTGATCACGAGGACCCCATCCAGGCAGGCGACACCTACCCACTTTACTCAGTGGAGCAGTCAGGGTTCTCATATTTCGTGACCACGTTGTCGCTTGACCACCACGTGGTTTCACCCAACTGTTGGTGGTCTCAGTATATAATGCCCGGTACGGTAAACGCTCAGCTGGCATGCGGAGTACGTGACCTAACCATCGCAGGCTGTGCAACGTGAGTAGTTGACCAATTGATCGCGCATCCGAGCATTCCGGAATACGCGCCGGCGAACTGCCGTATTGCTCACGCGATCAGTCCACTTAATGTGGGCTATTTGGCGGAGACAACGATGGTCAAATACAGCAAGCTTGTTGATATCTTCCTTGCGAACAGGCCACGTCTCCGAACCATAGAGCAAAACAGAACGCACACAAGCATTATATACTCTTCCTTTCAGCGACAATCGAACGTCTTTCCGACGCCACAGATGACGCAGGTTGGCAAAGGCAACTCGTGCCTTTGCTATCCTCGCTGATATCTCATCAGCAATATTACAAGCTGACGAGATAGTGCTACCCAAGTATGTGAAACTGTCCACAGTCTCAAGCGGATTACCTGCAATAAAGAAAGTAGGAGTGGAAATGCCCCAGTCTTGAACAACACTGCACTTTGAAGGTGCGAAGCGCATTCCATACAAACCAGCCCGGTCACTCACCTTGTTCAGCATGGTCTGCATGTCTTCGGCAGGCTAAGTAAGACAATGTCGTCCGCATACTCCAGATCGGTCAACCGAGCGCCAGGAAGAAGCTCAACACCAAGTTCACTGGACTCCTCAAGCGCACCTCCAGAATGTCGTCCATGACAAAATTGAACAGGAAAGGGGAAATCGGACACCCTTGACGAACACCACTAGAAGTGATGAACTCCCGAGACAGCTGCCCATAAACCCTCACCCTGCTTGCAGAGTGAGCATACAGTGATCTCAACAGATTCACGTATTTCCCTGGTACTCCCTTGCGAAGAAGACAGTTCCAGAGAACGTTACGAGCAACTGAATCGAAAGCAGCCTTCAGGTCCAAAAAGACCAAGACCGTCGGCTGCCTATAAGAGTGCCGATGTTCCAAGATCCGTCGCAAGGTAAAAATGTGGTCAACGCACCCTCGACCGGATCGGAATCCTGCCTGTTCTTCACGTATCTGGCTTTCTCTGGGTTTAGTGAGCCGACGTAAAATGAGGCCAGTGAGTAACTTGGAAGCAACAGATACCAAACTGATGCCTCTGTGGTTGTCACATAGACTTCGGGACCCCTTTTTGAAAACGGGAATTACTGTTGACAAGCACCAATCGCGAGGTACCTCTTCAGTCTCCCAAATCGTCTGGAGGAGTTTAGTCAGTTCTGATATCAACCTTTCCCCGCCATCCTTGAACAGAGAAGGAGGGATGAGGTCTGGTCCAGGAGCCTTGTTACGCTTCAATAATTTGAGCTCTAGGACCACTTCTGCTTCCGACGGAGGGCCGTCTGGAATGCAATAACTGACCATTCGGGTCCCGTCGTCCACATAATCTGGTTGAGGCCAGCTGAACTGTTCTTCAAAATGTTCAGCCCACCTGTCAAGTCGACGCGATTGATTGGTGATAAGTGAACCATCTTTTTCACATATGGTCTCACTTACACCGACTCGACGACCAGTACAACCACGGATCAGGGAAAAAAGCCTTCTACAATTTCCAGATAAAAAGGCCCTTTCCATCTCTTTCGACTGTTCGACCAAGTAGTGCTCACGGTCTTTGCGCAAGCTTTTAGTCAGCTTGCGTTTAAGTTCTCGACGGTCGTCATCATATTCAGAACCAGGTGGGATCGAGCGACGCTTGTTCATAAGGTTTATCGCGACGGCGAACACTTCTCGCGTACGTCCTGCGTAAGAGTCTAGATAACAGGAACTCACTCGTTATACTATTTCGTGTCTCACAGTCGTCATCACTTAAGTCTTGGGGATGGTTTTGTTTTCATGCTAGTCACACGTTTACGACTGATGAGAGTGTGCGAAATGGATTCATACCGTAATTTGTGTCTCTTCTGATTATTCTATGCAAATATTTGGTTGTTTGGCTATGGACGACGACGATAAGAGTTAAATCCGAATTCCCGGCCCAACATCCACGTTTCGGACTGTGATACTGACAAGAAGTGTGTAGTGCACCTGAGACATTATTTCAAATCACGTTCGCTGGGCACTTGCAGACGTTCAGTACATTTGGGGTCATGAGCGCTCGTTCGTCAAAAGTAAATCACCCCGCATCCGACTGCAAACCTCCATTTAATCTCAAGTGTAATCTACAGACAGATACTGTATCTTTTAGACTCAACCTCCCGTGCGATATCTGTAAAGTGAGTTATCTTTTACCTTCTTTTGCTTCTAGATTCATACGTTGTGCTATTCTCTTAATTGTCGGCGTACGTGTGGCTGATTGTCGGAAGTATGAGTATTTTAGTGTACCTGTGATGAACTGAGTATTAGAGCACATGGATCGCTTAGCGATTCAGGTCCTCAAAGTGTGCGTCTTAGGACAATGAGCTCCGCAAAAACGGTGGGATCCTAACCTATCTTTTGAGCAAGAATCCACGTTACCTAATCTGTGGACTGGTTCCGACTAAAAGATAATCTCATTTGAAATTTAATGTGTGTCAAACCTGCATAGTTACAGTGACATCAGAAGAAGACCAGAGTGCGTTACAGAGCCTGTTACTCAGTAAGCACTAAACCTATCCCCTTATCAAAGAGTTACCGCATATTCCACCTTGCCTTACTGTATTTACGATCACAACTTCTAGTTAGAAAAGTGTTGCAAGGCCAGTTGAAGTGAGTGAGCCACTATCGATTCCACAGCCAGTTGACCTGTGTTGATAACACCAATCATAACACCCAGCTGCTGTGACACTATCTAGTAAGCATGCTGAATCCGAGACTCGTTTCGATAGCCAGAATATCTCACACTGTTTACCACGGTCAACTGGGCAGATGTTCGCAACCAAACTACTCAAAACCTAAAATATCCATGCAACTACGGCTGATCCACTTGGTCAAACTGAATGAAAAGAAACGGGAAAATCCAGCTCATTCAACTTGACGGATGCTGTGAAGCAAGCACCGTAGACACAGGCACCAACACACTCAAGATGATATCAATAAATTCGTCCACAGTTGTGTCGATTAGTAACTGTGTTTAATCTGGCTGAGAGTAATTCAACAATGTTTGTAGATTTGGAGAAGCACGACAGGAAAGAGTTTTTAAGATTTCCCAAACAGTTGGGTTTTCCTGATATCTCCGCAGGAGCGACTTCAAAGACTACGAAAAAGCTCTGACTTTAAACACGCCCCCACGCCGCAGCTGATGGTGTTACAACAGACCAGCCACAACAGAAAGAAGAACTTAATTATGATACACCCTGACGGAGATAAACATACATGCCTGCAATCGTCGTCTGAGGCCCAATGAGTCGAACGTAGGCGCAGGAGCATTCTTACACAAAATGTGCTTGCCGAAGACAACGATGCCGCTGCTATACAAGCAGTGCACGATCTAGACCGGTGGAAATTCCCAGCATCGCCCATTGGTTTGTCTGATCTAAAAGCCACCGGCGTAAATCGTCTGTCCCGGTTCATATAGTTCTGAGGATAACCTCCTTAAAGGAAGAAATGGCGAAACAGGTGCATGCAGCTTGGCACGCTAACAGCTGCCTGCTGGGATCAGGTTCCATTTTGACAGGCAAAAAAAACATCAGATCCGAGTGGAGACAAATGTATACTACCACAAAACCCGACACAATTGCTTCCAATATTGTCCCAGGTAACGTTTACGAAGATGCCAAATCCAGTCCAGAAGCTCGACTCGCCGCCATTCAGACAGAGGATGGTGATCTCAAAGTACACTACCACACACCGATCTAACCTTTATTCAGTGAATCTCCTCAAGAAGATTAATCCGTTATGCTTACTGTGGCCAATAAAACTGACCCGTGGTAATGTTTTTACGCTAACACGGCTTAACTCTCTAGTGAACTGAAAGAGCTTCGAGACCTCTGTTCCTAACGAAACCCATGTAAGAAAGAAGTGTGGGAGAGCGAACTGTCCATCCCAGGTATGAATGGTTCGTGGTGATAGGAAAATCGGCAAAGGAGGTGACGTACCTCCTTATTTGGGATCGCATCTAATGATCTTAAATATTCGTGACGGGGTGCTACTAACTCTTCCAGAGTCAGTCCGACAAGTAGTTAACGCTACTCCTAATCATACTTGTTCGATT
>LOND01000837.1:56285-80545 GCA_014220965.1 Paragonimus kellicotti | reverse complement strand
GGAGTCTTGTTCAAAAGCTGAATTGGAAGTTCGAGGTTTTTTTTTTACAGCGAAGACACAGCACACACAAGAAGTAAGATTGGGATTTCCCAGCTGCAAACCTCTGGCGGATTTACCAATACAGCTACAGAGGCGGCCAAACTGCTCGGTGAACAGTGCGTAAGTGTGCACAACTGCAAATCACGAACGACTTTTGAGCGCATAGGACGGCAACTTGACTGAATTATCTCAGAGTTCAATATCACAAATCAGAGTCAAAATAGAGAACCTACTAACCCACAAACTGCCCGGTCCAGACTGAATACACCATTGTCGTCTTGAAAAGCTGTGCCACCGAATTAGCAGAACCGCTGAAAATAATTTTTAATTGCTCATTGCCAACTGGCCGTCCACCAGGAGCCTGAAAACAGTGCACAACCACACCTACCTTCAGAGGTGGATGCAGAGATGAACCGGCAAACTAACGACCAACAGCTTCACTTTCAGTGATTCCAAAGGTAATGGACAGCCTACTAGATGATTATCTCGGCAAAGGTTGAAGACCTTGAATTCATTATTAAGGAGGAACATGTCTCCGTAGGGAATACTCGTACGTCACTAGTTCGCCGATTGCTCCTGACTTTTCGACGAAAGCTGTCGACGCAAAACTGGCTATAGATCTGGCTTATCTTTACGTTTCTAAAACCTTTGACAAGGTTGATCACACTTTGTCACGAAAACTAAATTATGATGGCGTCGATCAGCACATACTCACGTGGCTTGAGGATTACCCAACTGTCAAGGTGACTTGACAACTGTCAGGGTGGTTCCCTGCCAACAGCGGCTTTTCACAAGGATCAACCTCAGGACATTCCTTTCGTTCTCGAACTATCCAACATGTTTAGACCACTGATGTTGCTCTGGGACAAAATTTTGACGAGTTCGAATGCTCGAAAGATGAGATAACCTCAAAAACCGATGTGAACTGTTTAGACCAGTGATCCGTAGAAAACAACTGGACGTTCAAAGTTAACAAATGCAAAATCAATCACATTCACCATTAAAATTGCGCTATCGAAAGTGGCAGATATGACGACAATAATCAGAGAGATTGGTTTGGATTGAAAAACGATTAATATTTAAGGAAACTTGTAAAAAATAATCAGCCGATCTCAAAAATTTGGGGATATGAGGGACAATCGGGTCCAGTGGCCGCTGTTCGACCGAGCAGTCCCGATGTGAAGACGAACTATGTAGCGGGACAGGTAAAGCCACTGTCTTGCGCAGATGCCACCCTCCTCCAACTTAGTTGTTCGTATGTATGGTACAATCAAAGTTAGGCTAATGGTTCACGTCCAGAGTTGGAGGATTCGTGAATTAAGTCCTACCGCTTCCTTTCTATCAACCAAAACCAATTCTTCAGATATACGACAATCATCGTGAATCACGTATGCAGTGCTACTGTCGAAAATGATGAAACGGCATCGTGCGAATGGTATCGCGGTTCTTTGCTGTAATTAAGAAATACCACTTACTGATTCATAACGTCGATCACGTTGGATAACATATCACTCAAATAAATGCATGCATGCTGCCAACACCGTTACCGATTAATTAAGAGCACAGTATGAGCGTCCAACTGCAAAGTAAGAGAGCCCTTCGTTGCCCCTTAACATGCAAACAACCACTAATGGTTAAAGCCCGTATTTTCACTTAAGCAGCGGGCCAATGTGAATTAAAAACCCACACTTAGAGAGTAAATCGACCTTCATAATCTAGTGAATTTCAGATAAGGAGATGACAAAGTTTAGTTACTTTAACGAAGAAACTTCATGCTTGAACGTAGATCACAAGGCACACAAACACAAGACTCACCGGATCAACTCGGTTCAGTAGTTTCACAACATTGCTGCGCACATCAGTCAGGCGATCCACATAGACCTTGGTTTCCTGTTGGAACGTCGCTAACAGCTGGAATATATAGAAAAATTATTAAGAAAAGCAGCACATCGCAAGGAAGGAGAAGCATATGGCCCAAAAATGGTCAAGGCTTAATGATAATAACGAGAATATAATCTAATCATACGTTCCTAAAAATATCGGGTACAAGTTTTAGGAATTAAGCTACACTGGCATCTGAATGATAAGATAATATGAACTATGTTAGTCGCGAGCATTTTAGATAGCCAAACATAACATCAGGATGTAGCTATAATCGGGCCATTTCGAGCATGAAAATCTAGTTAAAAGTTTAAAGGTGCTGACCTCATCCCACTGGTGAATAACTCAAAGCGTCCTTCTAAAAAACGGATGGTCAATCCTGTACATTGAAGCTAGGAGGATTAAAAGCTAACATTCAAAAGATGAAGCACCACCAAATGTGTAGAGAACACATACAACGCACCCATCTGAAGCGAAGAATCTTTTAAATATGGCCCGTGCACAAAAGATCAACCATTCCATAAGAAAGTAACTGAACTAGGTGATTCCGGGAACCTGGAGAGATTAAGAGCTTACGAACCCTCGAAGCTTTATGGAAGCAGATCACACAGTATCTGCGTCCGAAGATGTATCGTTTGTTAACGTTGAGTAGGGTTCATCACAATCCACAGAAAAATATAAACAGCAGAATCCGCAGTGAATCCGGAAACTCCAAGATAGACCAACTGGCAGCACCTACAGTCCGGTTAGCCGTGAATGACCGGACATTCCAAGTTTGCCAGAACTGCCATTTATCGAAAACCAAATGTAGAAAAAATGTGTTCTAATCATTTGCGGTGTGATCAGAGTTCATACCATCAGTTTCACCACAAGGGACATCAACGTCCTGGAACGCCTTCCGGTAGACGTGATTTGAAGCTGTTAAGCTAGAATCACGTGCACACCGCGTGCCACACACTGAGCAACCATAGTCTTCAGGAAAAAAGCTGCTTGCCCTCCATGATTCAAAGGTCGGTTTATCTACCTAATCATTATCATCATCATAGACAGCAATACATCAGTGGTTCACACTGATGCTTAACTGCCACACAACCACGAAGGAAAAAAAACTATATAGGAAGAAGAAGAAAAAAAGGAGGGGGAAGTGGACCTAACTACTAAAAATAGCTACGTCTATATTCAAACATACAACATCAAGGCGCCTACACCTTGCAAACAAACAACCGAGCTGTAAGTGAAAGTAAGGCGTCATCAGCAAGACAGCTTCCTTACGGCTTTCACTGCCCCGCATCATTAAGTGCACTCACTTCACAGACAACTCGGCCAAACAACGACATTCACGCCACTGAGCTCGATTAGCCGCCATCTCACCTAACGTCTCAAGCCACCGACTCTGTGAGTCGCGAGGGCCCCAGCCCGGGAGACGAACCCGACCTACAGTGACCAACCCTTCGTGAACGATTTCATTTGTCTACCAGGTCATCATCTGTCCACCTTGCGCCAGTCGGCAAAGAGTGCTCGGTGTGGCAAACGACTAGCTGGCATCCTTAGTACATGACCTAACCATCTAAGTCTGTGCAAATGTAGCGACTGAACAAAAGAACTCGTTTGACAATCAGTGCCAAACACCCGCTTCCTAACCTCCTCGTTGCTTACTCGCTGGTGCCACCCGATACGAGCGATTGAACGCAGACATCGGTGGTCAAATACCTGAAGACGGTTCACGTCCTCTACCCTGAGCGGCCACGTTTCGCTGCCGTAAAGTAATACAGCCCTCACTGTTGTCTGATAAACGCGACCCTTAAGCTTCAGAGAAATACCTCTGTCTATAGGTTAATCTATCTAGAGTGCACCTTTTCAAAAATCATCATTAAAGCCAACTGCTTTTGACGAAATTTCCTGTAGTACACATGTGCGTCTTGCACAGTACAGTCAACTGGTAAACAATCCGGTGGAAACTACGCACTCCTGACTATGCATTCTGTAAAGAACTGTGCGTATTGGCGTAAACGTGGTCAATCTAGCCGGAGTTAATTTCAGTTCATCAGAATGAAGTTGTCAGTATCCAAGCTAGTCAGGTTGGAATAAAAAGACCGGAGTCTCACATGGAAGCATTAAGACTGATTCCACACAGTATGGTTTGCCAAGTGGTCCTAACCACAAATATGGTCATTATTATCACATACTGTGGAAAAATTAATTTTAAACGGTCATTGGTGTCGGCCTATCAACTATTTTTGACGAAATAAAAAGCCACTGCATTTAGATGCAGGAATATGGCGTTGACCATCTTCATTTTGATAAAAGTCTCACAAGTAAAAGGTATTAACTGCTCTCACGAAACAGACATTCAGTGCCTCGTTGATCCTCGGTAAGGAACCAACAGCTGATAACACTCATCACAATACAACCTTTGGGTCATTCCCGTTAAAGACACACGCATTAAGTTTGTGTAGGCGCTCTGCAAAATCAGGGACCATGAAATCAGTGAATCCTTACAATAAAGGTTACCAAGCCCATTGAATCGACATTTGTATTGGTTTCCCAAAATGGGCGGTACCGCATCCGGGATCGACAGGGGACAGAGGAGTGGTTCGATTTACTGAAGCAGAACATCCAAGGCTTATCCCCAACTACTTTCAACCTGATGTTGATATACCAGCACTAAGCTCAGTCATTGGACTGACCTCTTAATTTACGTGGCTTTATATCGTATTATATTAAATAGTGTTCAATTGTTACTACTCTGAGTTCAGTGTTCACAACGTGCGAAATGTGAGGACGTTACGTTTAGGAACTTGAAGAGGTGATGGCGTCGTATACAGGACGCAGAGGATGAGTTGGAAAAGCATGGAAAACTGAACTACACCGACATCAAGTCAAAAGTGGTTAACTCATCCATACTGTTTTTTAAAAAAAGCGACCGACCAGGAAATGAGGCACGAAGATAGCCTAACTGAATACTAGGAGAGGAGACAGAAATGAAGAAACACAAGCTGGAAAGAACGTCGTGAGTTGTAAGTCGTTTGACACTACTCATACATTGCCCTTGAATAAAGTAGTTATCAGGTTACGGAAGGAAAACAATCTAGTAGTTTGAATAATAACTGATGGCGGTTAAATGGATCCAATGCGTACGAGTAGATGGTTAGAAAACCTACGGATGACCAAAAAGAATTAGAAAGATCACCATTAGAGGTAATATAGACGGAGTTTGGTTTTTCATGCTAGACAACTTTTAAGTTCAAAAAACTTACGGAGCGTAAACCTTGTTCATATCGATCGAAGAAATCTTCCAGAGGGAAATTGGCCAACTCCAAGTCGGTCAAAGTGTGTATTTGATCCTTCTGCATTGGCCATTCCGGGGGCAGGAAGTACCGTAAACAAACCCTAGAAATCGAGAGGTAGGAAGATCAATAATGGACGCAACCGATGCGACGGCATTTCAGATACGCATGGATGCGTATGCACATCGGCTGCCTAAATGAAGTAGAAGACAACAAGTGTTCTTACTTGAATTTGTCCTGTATCCGTTTATTCAAGGCGATGCTCTGTGAACAGGAATAATTAAACAAATAAAGTGAAAATAGAAAACTTGTTAGGTCGCTGAACCCGAACGTATCACTTCGACTGTTCACAAATACAAGGTGTATATAAACTGCGAAACTCGTGACCCATCACACGCATTCATCCGAAACCATTTTAAACCTAACAATAATAATTCAATATAGAAATGCAACTACGTAATTGAGGTCTCACACAAGAATACATTTAAACGCAGGATTGGACATAGTAAAAATAATAATGAGAAGGTTAGAAATGGTGTGTAATTTAAGGCTGATATATATATATATGAGTAATTAATAGGTAGGTAAGTATATAGTATATACCTAGTTGGATTCATTTAGTCCACGAACGATAGTCAACCCTTGAACTATTAGAGCTGTTACGCAGTAGAGGCAAGCTCAAAGTATGTAAACTGGAGTGGAAGAAAAGTCTAAGTTTGACGCAACTATAGAACGAGTATTAATATTGTATCGATAAATCTTCGAAATCCAAGTTGGTGGTATTTATGACATATTATATCATTTTCTCAGATCCGCCAGCAACGTGGTCGAAAACATCAATCGTTGGCACTCTGCACGTTTCTCCAGGCGGCTCTGATCTGTAACTCATCGCAATTCTTAAATTCCTCTCATTAACATGGGTATTTGTCAGGCCTAGCTTCAAGAGTGACTTATAATATATAACACGACTGCTACGTCTGCATTGGGGCTTTTGCGTTTTACAGAATAATGACAAATATTGACATAAGTCGACGCATGTTTAGAGATGGATACACAAGGTTCTCCATTCTGGGGGTACATTCACATGTGTATAGATTGATCTCAGCGCTACCGAGCTTCTGTTTTACCGATAAAAGCTCACTGACGCACTAAACACTCTATGATATACGCGTTGTACCCGCAGGGTGTAAGCATGATAATCGCATGCCACGTACTGTCTCAGCGTGCATCAGAGGATAATCAGAAGACAATTTATGTTTTATCTCTCTACTTTATACTAACCTCCTATGGCTCGTTCATTCTGCTGATTGAAACCAAGAGAAGTATCTGACCGCGACAAACACTGTAATATGACAGCATATTATGCTCCGAGAGAACTCACTTTTTATGGGTATGATGAATTGTGTAATTTTTTAATCCACGAATTTTCTAATCTCGAAGGCACGTAACCGGAATACGTAACACGTGCCCTCCTAGTTCAAGATCTCAATGAGTTCCGTGCGTTATGTTCCTCTTCACCACAGGAGTATGTCTAAGTAATTGCTATTAACCGTAGTAAGCAATGAAGTATCTTACGTCATAGTGGATGTGATACTAGCCTGTCACCGTAAGCATACCGTCTCTGTTTTGAATTTAAAATCAGCGAAGATAATGTTACATGACATCCCAACAGATATGTGTGTACTGGATAATTACGGTCCTGCTCTCCCTACTACCGCCGTGTCTTGGGGCCTTACTTCGCACAACCTTACATCATGTATTAAATTTGGTCGGTGCACTGGAGGAACGCTCTCCATTAAGCACGAGCATGATTCGGTGATGAATTCACCTCCCACCCACAATATCACTTTTATTGTTACACTTTTAAACTATGCTTAAACAGTATGTCTTTGTATTGACATAGGTACTGATGAGTGATGCACAACGTGTGAATATAGACAAAGCTGTTTTAAGCAGTTAGGTTCCTTCTCCTTTTTTTTCTGTACAAAGTTTGCTTTTTTCATGGTTGTGTAACAGTTAAGGAATTTTTAAACATTCTGTCAGCTGAAGATGTGTGGTTGTGTAAATGTTGAATGGTTACCTTCAAAGGTGCATACAACAATTTCTTGATCTTGATAACCCGAATTTCACCCGGTCTAAAGCTTTCCAGCAGGTTTAACCATTTCCGTGATGTCAACTCGATGGGGTCCTAATCGCGCGCTATTCATTTGAATTAACAGAACAGTTATGGTGTCTTCTTATGAGGAATGGGATACTCTGAGCATCACTTACGAGCGAATACGAAGAACACTTGTCTACACCAATTCGATCGTGCTTAGTTCGAGGTTCATGACGCAGCAGTCAACCAGATTGCTCCACGAGAACGCGAGCTGGAGCTCAAATCTCAATCGTGGCAGAGATATGTATCACTAACGAGTTCTAAAGAGACTGAACTTCGAACTTAGCGTTTCTCTTCAAAGACAGAACCAGCTGGGAAGTCTGTCCGAATGCAAATGATGTTAACCATTGCGAATGATGCTCATTTCACTTCAAGCAAATTCCTTATCACTTATTAACAGTAAGATTGATTGCAATTACGATTGTGATTTTTTTCGCGTTTTAAGATATCACGCCACATTGACTACGAATACAGTATATTAACAAGAAATCCAGCTGCCGTGCTGTTGTCAGTCAGTATTCGAGCATAAGACAGGAGGCTGGCATTATGAAAGGTGCGGAAAACTTACTTCAACGGACAAACTTGGCACGCCCACATTCTGGTCAAGATGTTTGGAAGGTGGAATTTGATCCGGAAAAGAATCCCTAAAAGCAACGCGACAGAATGAGATGCTGAATGGTGCAAAGTTTGGATGACAGCATACGAATGATGTAATTATGATGTTTGAGGTATCAAAAGATAAGCAAATGAAAATAGACTGTGAGACAGAAAATCCACACGACAAATAAGAAAATTGAGGTATTGAAAAGTGGCGTAAACCAACTCATAATTGGCTATTGGTTATCTCAGAGAATTGTCCTTAGCCATTCAAGTAATCGGTACCTCCGACCACTCGCAACATTTAGTTTTACGCACTTAGGAACAAAGTGGCCAGATGGCAATGTTGCGATCGAAATCGATGCATTGGACTGAAGAGTTCCAACGTAATCAAAATTAACAACAGCAACCATAAGTTGCATTCAACATATTAGTCAAATTGAAATACCTAACTTTCGCTCTTAGAAAGTCTAACATAACGTCACCTGCGTCAGATTGTCTACCAAACACAGTGTGCACACACTTGGTTCAAGCCTCCAGAACTGAAGGGATTTATATGAGCAGGCCAAAATAGAAGTCAATAAAAATCACTATGCAAAGTGACGGAAAACTGATCCGGATAATTCTGTTGGTTTCCAGACTGGTACTTCCCAACCAGAATACAGTTTGCAGACCGACCAGCTAAACATATTGCTAGTTATCCCATCCTTTATAACGACAGCTGACATCTTATCAAAAATGGTCACACAATCTGTAAACCATCTGCACGTCATCAAGCGATTCAATCTGGCGATTATACCAGACCCAACGGGTGACCAACCACAAGACAGTTGTCAATATCGTACTCACTTCACAAAGATGATGGTTACAGTTCAAATGCACATCTACCAAAAACCGATGGGGACAAAAAGGACGTGACGAAAGTGGGCAATGTAGATGCTGTCAAACACACCAGCAGTAGTAAAATTGTACTGGTATGGATAATTGAGCTCCAAATAGTAGAAAAATGAGTATCAATGACCGGAACGTTTACCTCATCTATCTGCAGCGGTGGTATTTAAACCACGGGACAACCACTAGCGCCTAACAAGCGTTTTACTGTCCCAACAACAAAAGTATTTGTCGTACATAGTGTCATTGGCACCAACACACCAGTGACTGGCACTGAAGTTCAACTGTCACACAATCATGGAAAACATCGGAGTCTTTAGTGAGATCAAGATGGTATCCACAAGAGAGCCGTTTTCTGCCATGCGACACAATAAGTCATGCGGGAGTTGAGTAGTCCAACGCATTTCAAACCTAAGCAGAAACAGTTAAAGAAACTTGGACTGAAACGTACGACTGCTTGATTAGTAAAGAGCGTCGCTATCACTGAGTTGTCCGGAGAGAAACCGTTGAAACTCACTGGATTTTGTCTTTCGCTTTTTCGGTCCTTGCTTCCGTAGACAGATCATCACGTGGAGTCGATGTATTTGCGTTTTTATCGCTGGAATCTTTGGTGGCAGTAGATCCTTTTGAAATGACGTTAGTACTTTTTGAAGAATCCACTCGTTCTGAGACTGGAGCACGACCGTTTTGTGCCTTCAAAAACGAGATAAACAGATTAAACCACATTGCCAACTAACGGGCTCCTAGATATACAATTCCAAGTGTTTTCTCATAAAAAGAACACAAAAATACAACCGTACCGGGATTTCGGGCAGTGCTGTCGGCCTCGACAACAACGAAGTAAACGGAAGAAAGGATAAGGGAACGAATGAGAGAGTTTGAAACAAGTGTAGTGTCCAAAGGCTTACGACTAGCAGTGTGATTAAGCGCCTTCTAAAACAACGCGAATCATTACCTAGAAGAATACTGACCAGCAGTCACGCAACAACTTATTAACAGATCTACAACAACAATAGTGACATATACCGTCAGAGGTGAATTATGATTAACCGAGGTGAGAACGCGAACCAGATGTCATTCGGCACGAGAGTATTCAAGTATTCAAGAGAGTCAGCTCCAAAATACGGAACGAAACGTTCAAGATTTGATGTCGCGAAGACTATTAAAATTCTGTTTTGAGTGTAAGTCAGCAATGTGTACACATATATGCACGGTGGTTTCTGATGGGAAAATGATGTGGATTCACAAGCAACGTTAGTACCAAATTGGAAGGGAGGCAGAAATACAATCACGACAAAAAGGGCCTAAATAGGAAATGGAACCGTTACCGACACTATGTCGTAACCAGCAATTACCGGAATGAGTCACAAATACACAGCCTAGCAAATACGTTCCCAAATCGATGTTCGATACACTGAGACAAAAAAAATATCCCGTTAGTTTGCTTTTATAATCAGACTGTTTTGTAAGGCATCACTCGATTCGTGGATTTTCTCATGGTGAGAGGACTGGTAAAAGGGACCTTCACAACACAGATCGTGGTAAAGGTAGAGAGAAATAGAAACTGTATACCGTGCTGTACTCATAACGGAACGACGAACGGCTTCGGAAATAAGCCTATGAACGATCACTAAGGTGTGCTTGTAGGCCATTGGATAATAATGTTCATAGGTGAGCGGAAGTAAAAGACTATCCGGCACATGGATTCAAAATTAACATAGACAAAGACGGCAAGTCAGTGACACAGTAACGATGAGGTTATAAAGCCATTCGATGATGAAACTTAGTCTGCCGCTTGGATAACAGGCAATTTGGAGATTAATATAATTGACAGCAATAGATTAGCGATCGTTGTTTATGCTTGGCAGCCATACAAACATCAGAACAAGAACAAACTCTGGTTTAAAAAAAGAAGTGGAGGGAATGGGACATGTTAACTGAACCTCCACAGCTAAACGCAAGCAATCAACATCAACCTGATGATAAATGACGATAAAACAACACTGGTATGGCAAGACAAATTCCACCGAGCCTTTGCTGTCCCACATCAATAACTGTCACGGACAATACCGCCAAATAATTACATCCACGCCACCAAAACTGATTAGTCGCCATATCCTACGATGCTTCCAAAAGAAGGCCGGATGAGGCACGAGGGCTCCTGATTGCCCCTAATTTACTAGTGATTGACCTCATTTTACATCCAGTGTTATCGTAGTATCAGTTTCTGTCCACCTGGACAGTGATAAACAAAGCGGCAAACGGAAGTGTATTAGAAAAAAATGAAAAATAAGCAAGGACGAACAATCCTACGGACTTATTTATAATGGACAGAGTGCATCGTTATGTCTGAGAATGTTACCAACCAGCGATGCGGATTGTTACGTGATCAGCAGACTGGGAAGTTGTACATTCGCGAGTATGTCATTATTTGCTTGTTTTGCGATTTGCTTCAACCGTCAGAGGACACAAAGAATAGCAGACAATTCATCGATATGTGAAGTAAACGGTCGAGGAAGCGAAGATAACGTACTCTATTATCTTAGTCATCGACTGGGAAATAAGCCCATCAAATACACGCCGAGGGACTAGGACGTTCTTAAAACAACCAGGTCGATTTGGACATACTGACAAATAGATACAACAGTGGCGGAATAGTGATGGTTTGAGTAGCAGTAAAAGTCATTCAACATAAACGATCCATTTAATCGATAACCAGAGGTACTCACGCCACAGATGGCCAAAGGTGGAGTATATTTTAGGTGTTCCCATTATCCTCATAGACACCATGCCAGTTGCAACGCAAGCCAATGAGATGAGACTATCTAGGTAGGCAAAACGGTTGACGGACTCAAGTAGCGCGCCAGCAACAAACGACGGTGAGCGATCAGCTTTAAAACATCTCATACTTTGAAGGTGCAAAACATCACATATAAACTAAGCAAAGGAGTGTCGGTAAAAACAGTATTCCTCAGTTAACAACCTGATGGAAGCTTCAGTTATAAACCTCAATAACGCTAATGTCTTTTCCGGCACGTCATACGACTGAACAAGGAGTAAACTACAAGCCACGGACGAACGTAAACCAAGGTGCGGAATTTTTGACACAGGTGCTAATGAATGTTCGACATACAGTTCAACGAATCTCCCCTACGGGAGAGACAGAGCATTACGGACAATTGAATCAACTAGTTTAACTGGAAAAACTTACAGAAGGAACTGAACTAGGTTTGACGACCTTGCTTTTGTCACTTGTTTTTGTCTGGACTGTCTCCTTTTCTGCATGTCGTTCACTCGTTTTCTCTTCTTCTGAACCCACCTTTTCCTCTTCTTCTTCTTCTTCTTCCTCTTCCTCATCTTCACTGGACTCATCATCCTCCACCACTGTACGGCGACTCTAAAAAAATGATGGAGACAGGTGATACATAAGTATGATTCAGTGAGCAAATAATAGACCAAAAGGTTTGATACTCATTAAGAGTGTTCAGCACAAGTTTTTCGGCCTGTTACAGATCAGACCAACCTTGAGAACCAGTCGAACTGGTGCTGGACATGAGGTGTGTCACGTACAGAGGCAAGCACTGAAAGCAAGCATTGGTCACAAAACTCGAGAATACTAAATACATCAGACGATACTCAACAAGTTCCTAGTAGGTTTTACGGGTGAATCTATTGCTGCATAGCTATCCTAAACACACTTCTTTTGAAGAAAAAAGAAAACATTAGGAGCAAAAACAACTCTGGAGATGAAGAGGCCAATTGCTGGATAATCTACCCAACCTACAGCGAACATCTGCACCAAGATGTAGTATGTTCGATAAGGTCAATACGCCCATAAATATCCGATTATACCCATTTATGTAGTGATTCAGACTACAGTGTGGCAGCCCAGCAGTTTACAACAATCCCATTAAACGTGACATGTGTGCTTACCAGCTTGTGCTACCCTCCATTCACGAACATATCTACTTTTTCTGATTTGTTCTACTCCATGTCCAACTGAACCTACTCTCTCCTCGTTAGGACATAGCGCCCTGAGTCTCGGCAGAACAGCTCGGTGTAAAGTTGAACGTCAAACATACATTCGAGATATGACCAGCACACTGGGGTCATACATGTGCAACAGTGTGATGAGTTGGGTGAGTCATCGTGTCAATGATCGGGACGTAACATCGAGTGGAAAACTGAGGTGGCAAACAATCGGGTCCACAAAGAAACAAGAGTAGCATGTCTTTGAGGTTTTCACAAGCTGACAAAATGATAGAACGATAGACAGCACGATACCATGACAAAAGACAATGAGTGAAAAAAGAAGAATGATCGCCGGATGAATTTACTAGCACTGATGATGATTAGACAACTGTGAGCTCAGTAACCTAACACTAGAGTTCTTTTCCCTAAACGCACTCTACTAACTCAAATTTGAACCACGATACTCGGGTTAAGTTAACATAGACGGGAAATAAATCGGTTTGGATACTTGTGGACTCAATACGATTTCTGTAAGACCTCTATTAAGTGACCTCGTAGTTGAACAGCCTATTTTTTAGTGAAACCCAACCGCAAACCTGAAGACAGCGACCGTGGTCATTATATAAAAACATTTCGAGCCACGTTTCTTCGAATGTCCTCAAATTGTTTCGCATAGAAGTTGTGAGATGCAAAACGCTGACACGCTCCTCTGGGTTTTGCATGTCACTACAACGAACTCCAAAGACCAGGACGTCGTCCGTGATCGGCCCCTTAATTCTGGGTCATTCACCAAATACGTTGTTACATCGACTGAGGAATGCCAAAGCTGGCAGTGACTCCATCGATCCACCGTCGACGTGTTTGCAGTAAAGACATTATAGTGTTTCTTCGGTATTACGCTAAACATATCAAGCATGGATACATTAAGTAGGTTCACTTCTCTTTTATCAAGCGTAAGCACATCGACATCAACGTCTAGAACTGGCCTTAACAGAACCTGTCAAGCGGACGGCACAAAGTCTACTGTTAACAGGAATCCAATCTACTAATGCGGCTGCGGCCGTCGTGCTGAGGACTATACCTACTCCAGCCTGACTGTAGGGGCGGTCGTGGAGTCACCCAAGTATCCGGTAGTCAGAGTGAGTGCTGACAGTTCGGCAAGTTGACTACTGTCTTCAATGTTAGCCTCTGAAATACAGCAGACATCGACATTCAGAAAGGTTTAACGTCTATACCAAAGCGATCTACTGACCAATCTGCTACAGAGTGCGAACGTTGAAAACGCCTATATTAACCTGCGTTATAGGCGCAAGTAAGAGAGGTAGCAAATAGGAACTGGATAGTACGAGATGGGATATATCGGGATAGTGTCACTTTGAGTAACTACACCTGTTGTGGGATCTGAAGACAGGATGATCCGGTTTATACTGGAATACGGACAATGCAGTAAGGTAATGTGAATAGTCATGGTTGTAAGTGAGCTGAGACACTGTCCGGAAACGACGACCTAAACATGAGAACTAGTTAGTTTTCAACCAAAACAACTCGTTCAAAATCCTGCACCGCAAAGCAGCGAACAGGAGGCAATGACCTGTAACCAACACTCTTGTTTCCGGAAAAAAGTGTCACTTTATAACAATCACTCTTGATGAATGAAGAACTGGTTCCCCGGAACTTTACCTTTTGACTGACCTGGTATGAATAATTCTGTCGGCATGATAAATCCATCGTCCAGTTCAGTCCGATAGTTCATAGGGATGCGCGGGCTGGCATTCCGCATTAAGGTCAAGTCTGTGATTTTGTCAACAAGAGGTAGGCGGATTTTGACGATGCGTGAGGTTTCGATTTTAATACCACCGCCACCTGTGATGAAACTCACCAGCTAAACAAAATTTTTGACTAAATCCAGACTGTCACTATACGGAGTGATTGCAGGTCTACAAGAAACACTTGCACTTGAATGGTGCACGGCATATTGTGGCGAACTAATCATCATCATCATCATAGACAGCAATACATCAGTGGTTCACACTGATGCTTGACTGCCACACAACCACGAAGAACAAAGAAAAAAAACCTATATAGGAAGAAAGAAGAAAACAGAGGAGGGGAGGGGAAGTGGACCTAACTACTAAAAATAGCTACGTCTATATTCAAACATACAACATCAAGGCGCCTACACCTTGCAAACAAACAACCGAGCTGTGAGTGAAAGTAAGGCGAATTAATCGCCAAGCGATCAGAGGCATCCTAGACTACTTGGACAGTGTCAATAAGACAATATCATCGGTTAGTCTGAGTCTGTGACTCGGTTTCCCGAGAGAATTCTTACGTGACCACTGGCAAGTCCATCCAGGACCTCGTGTAGGACATCGCTGATTAAAGTGTTGGAAAAACTGAGAGATGTGATAACCCTACTGTATTTTGTTGGAAACGGCGATAGTTAGTTACAGATCCCAACTTTATGAGGTTTGACTGCACAGTGTCCATATTTATAAGGCACCCTACTCATTAATAAGCAGTCCCCCAGAAAAGCTCTGTTAAGAAATTCGAAGACCGTCCAGACGTCAGGGTTGGGAAACTGAAGAAGAGCCTGGTGATCTGTATTTATCGACAATTATTTCCGATTTAGAAAGGGACCCGAAATCAATGTAATAACCACAGAGTTATCAGTTTTGTCGCCATTGGGTGGTTGTCTAACAACTGTATCAGTATATAAACCGAGGGGAAAGCAAATGCTCGAAGACCAGGTGGGATTCCGAGACAGATGTGAGTCAAATAATCATACACACATGTGGGTAACTAAAGGTTGCGATAATATTAAACTGTATGTCTTCTCCGAATAGGTCGCACACGAAACCCTCTGAAGTTATCTCCGACTTACAGGAGTCCCGGAAAAGTGCACAAATGTATCGAGACTAAACAGGATGGGAGTTTACGGACAATTGGATAGGATCTTCGTCGCTCGAGTTAGCAACAAACGAGAAATAAACACTGCAAAGTATTTCAGTGAAACTATCTGAAAAACACAGGATGAGTTTAAAGTTTCACGGGTGGGTGTGTATTAAAGAAATGCGCAGTAATAAGAAAAGATAAGGAGGAACGAGTCCGACATTCTGTACTCCAAAAAACGGCATCAAGATGTCTGTACCTTGTAGACGACTAGCGATTGGAAACAGGCCGTTGAAAACCACAGCTGTTTAAACGTCACCATGAGCAGCTTCCCTGAAGAGAGTTGAGGCTGACGACTGAAAACCATCAAGGCTTTCGTATCTTTGATCAACCAATAAGTTCAATTATGTCTGATTACGCTGCGAACCAGTAAACGAAAAGGCTTTATCGTTTGAGCATCTACGAACTCTGAGAACCTTCATTTGAAATGTTCTAGCTGGATAGAGAGCATTACGGTCGAACACAGAAGTAACGTTCAACATGAAGGAGAACGCGAAGTAAAATGGAAATTCAGCATTAGAGCTAGCGACTGTCAAATTAGACTGTCAACAACCCGTATCTATGCAAGCGCTCCTGATGTGCGTGTACAGAACTATAATCCACAAAAAGATGAAAGAATACAACTGACTTTAGGACCACTGGGAGTCTGACGTTGTATTTTCGGTACCAAGCCACCCGAACGCGGCTGTCGCTGGTTACTTGTCGGTAAGGGTAGACCGGTGCGCTTCTGGACAGGCGTAGTCGTAGGGCCGTTTGCAGCTACAGCAGCTTGCTTCTTCTTATCAGCCACGGTCACCGCACGAGGGGGCACAACCGCAGTGGGTTTTTTGGTTGGTGGACCAGGGGTTGGTGTGGGTGGAGCTCGTTTACGCGGAGAAACAGAAGGAGGAGCGTGAGCAGTAGCAGCCTTGCCTGCAACAGGAGCATTCAGTCGGCCTGAACGAGAGCCAGTGGAGGAACTGTTCTCAGTTTCATCATCCGGGTCTTGAATGAGCTCAAGCTCTTCCTAAGAATAACAAACTTAAACGTAAGTTAGGAACTTATTCGTCAACCCTCAGCCAGTGGTTACAAACGATAAGGAGCACGTTGAAAACACGTGTACATGTTAGACAGGGAAGAACATAATCGATAAGATGGGTACAATGAGACAAAACATACTTGTTTCTTTCGAATCAATTTCTCAAGTTCCGCCTGACGTTGCTCTTTAGTCTTGATTTTCCTTTTAAGTACACCCATTGGTGGACTCATATCTTCCTCGGGATCATCACATCTAGGAAAAAAATGTCATTGTCAAAATTGGGTATAGGCAGATCGAGTAGTTGATAATCGCGAATAACTCCATTCTAGTTTTCTGACGTTTCTTGATAAATAATGTTCTTATTGGCGATGAACGAAAAATCCATGCAACCCCAAAATTCATTTTTCAAACAGGGAACACGGGCGAAGAATGCAAAATATCGATCACCGAAATTGTCGACGACGTCCAGTCATACTGGCGCAATCAGGCTATCATACAGGTGTGGAAGCACTCACACTGCACACATGTGTACGGAAACACGACGGCTTTAAACGTCCCCGTAGAAGCAGTCAACCTAACACAACCAACAGCAGAGAAGACAAGTCTCCCGGGAGCAGCAAAACTGCACTTCATTTTTCCGTGTTATACTCTGAATGAGCACAGTAACTCAGCGGTACCCCGAAACACACTGCGACAGTATTTTAGTAACCAGGAAATTCTATCCAGATATTCTGAAAGCGTATTCCTTTTGATGGGGAAGCGATGGAAGGCGGTGAAAGAGTGAATAGTGAGGCCGTGTACTTGATGCAGCGCTCAGTGGGGTAATTTAAGAAATCACTTGGACGTACAAACCGATATTCACACCGCTTTATCATGTTATAAAACTGTGTGGACTACAGCGTTCAGGCACTTGTAATGCGGATTACGCACACACACACATTTGGTATGAAGTAGAACTGCAATCAAGTACTCTAGTCTTGTGTAGGATCAGGCATTTAATGTTTAAACGGTAGAGTGATCATGCCAACAGAGTTGAGGGCAATAGGCGTGACCGTTCATTTGCACTCAATTATTCGTAATTCCTGTTTCTAGTGCAAATTCGTGGAGATGATTTTGGCCGTGTGTAGATTATGAACTGGAGTTATGGCCGAAATGAACAAAAACCGTTCAATTAAACCAATACAACTCTGTTTCACGGCGGTTCAGTCTACGCGAATGCAATGTCTAGGTTGAGAACGGTAGCTTATCCCTTTGCAGTCCGTTCAACAGGGTGACACACTTATTGGAATGAGCTAAACTGACATTTCTAGATGCTACCTGGAGTGTAGCGGGCATTCGCTGCCAATGAGCAACAACAATATGTTCGGATGGGTTAGACCGACGGCACGCGAATGGGAAAACAAGAACACGGCACAACCAAGGGAGGCTTGATCAAAAAAGTGATTCAACAAAGGAGTAACATTTTGGAAAAACGACATCGACCAAAAAAGTGAGCCACAAAAATGACAACAAACTATGGAGCACTTTGTTTAGCTAACTTTGAAAGTTATATCCAAGGAGTTGGCAATATGAGTATGTACGCAATGTACCAAAACAACATATCAGATGAGCAACGGTCAACACAAAAAAAAATGGTGAAAACCCACCGTTTATGTTTGTGATCTGGATTGTCACGACATTGCCATGTATCAGGAACGTCACGTCCGACAAGACTTTGGGAGAAGGGAAGTATCCGCCACTTTAAGCATTTATCTAGTAGATGAAAAGTGAACGGAACAAAAATTATGTCAGCCTACGGAAATCCGTGGCATTCCAATAATTCGGGGGTCTGTGAATAAATGCGGGAAGTCGTGAATAAGTTTTCCACCTTGACACATCGACAGCTTATGAAGGAAATGATAATGAAGAAACTAGAAACGCAGTCCAAATGAACCATTGGTCTAAATCACTCACCGCACTGTACACACACAGATACAGAACAGCACCGCCGTCGAGCATACTTCTCCTCACTGCTAGGGGGATCCCTCCACCGAGCAGACAGATAGCCAAAACTCTTCCAAAATCGAACCAAACTATCTGACTCTTTATCAATTCCCAGGTCATCCCAATACTGCATCAAGTGGTCGGCCATGGCGCGCATTAACATGCGGTATTCTTTAGCGTCTGCAAAATCTTGCTTGTTATGTGTCGGCTCTGAAATTGAGGAAAACAATATCCTAGAATGCTGTGTCTGCTTGAGTGCACAGTCTATACCAGCAACTTATACTGGAATGATGTGAGGATAAATTTGTGCGAGCCGGTTCAGCAGCCACAGTACCACCTTTTAGTCAGGTTTATGGCCGTTGGGAATGAAGTAAGAGATGTAGTGTTTCATCGAACAATATTGGAATGAACTACAAGGTTTCACTATTATACAGTAATCCGGTGTACGACAAAACGAAACGGCACATCCACGCAAACAGAGGCAAAAGGTAAGTAAACGAAAAACTGGCAAGCACAAAACAGTGGATGAAACGAGAGGGGGGAAATCGATGTGCATCGGTCTACCAAGTGTTTGCGTGATTCCGTCAAACAACCATGTCTACTGTCTCCCAGCCCATTAGAACTTACAAACATGAAAATATGGAAAGCTAGAAGAAACACTTAACTGTTATGAATAACGCAGAATTGCGGCAACTTATCAAAGCATCAATGAAACAGGGCCAAAAACGAACCAAGATAACCATTTACGGTCAAGCCAGATTCCACTTGTTAAATCCGAATACCACACGACTACGATTTGATTGTAAATGTTTCAAAATGATTAGCTGTCAGTTTCTCAACAGCTATCAAAGCTTCGTGATAACAATTTCCTAACATATTAGATCATTTCCCCGATGGTACCAAAGTAATGTCGCGGAGATGAAAGAAATCATATCGTGGGAATTTCAACACATTTCAGTGGAAGAGTAAGATTCAAAAAGCTCGAAGGGTCCATATCCCATCATCCATCCTCTAATGTAATGGTCACAGGTATCGCTAGGTACGAAGGAACCATATTAATGTCATCACCATCATCATCATAGACAGCAACATATCAGTGGTTTACATTGACGCTCAACTGCCACAATATTAATGTCTGATGTCACCAAACTTTCACAGGATCTAATGACTAGTTGAGTGACAATCAAGTCCAAGTGACAGCTGATGAGAGTTCAGAGAGTACAGAATATTACAAACGGAATTGCCGCGTACGCCACTGAAGGATTGTATACTATAGCGAACAACAAAAACCGGGTAGCAAGGTAATCCAGTTTGGACCCATATGCAAAAAATAAAGGCTTCCATTGGATAAAAAATCTCAAATTTCATCTCTAAATAATTAGATCCGTCGTACTATTGATTAGTAACACAAGTTCAATGCTCAAAGGTGGAGCACGGGAATCGGAAAGCACTACGAAAATCCCGTTTAGAAAGTCGACAACCTCGATCACTTAGTGAAATCCATGACACAGAAGGTTGAGTGATTAACTGAGTCCGAGTATGAAACTTTTGAGCTCCCGACGTAACCTCCCAAATGAGATGACTGGACATTTAAAGTGTTTTGAGTATGCTGTTGTTGTTGCTGATCGAAAAACAATCGAACCCCAGATTTTTCGTCATCACGCCATTTGTCAATGATCAAATCTGCCATACCATATATCATTCTAATCCGGTTATATGGTCCAACAGCCAACAAACACCGCTTATATGGCAATGTTGATTAAACATCACGAACATTTTATTACAAAAGTCAGTACCACCAAAAAAATCACTTGCTACGAAAAATGAACAACAAAACTGGAATATCAGGCTGAAGCTGGATGAAAGTGACATAGAAGTCGAGAGGTTGGTGTTTGCTGAAACAATATCATCACACAGCTGTTCATATACAACTAATAATGCCTCCCGTGACGCATTTGTTGACATTCTGAAGCAGATCAACACTGAGACATCAAGTCAGCAGATGGACAGTATGTTCACTGTCTCGACACACAAAGTCCCGACAATGAGAAAATACTGCTCCAACTGAACGCATCTCACAGTCTATACACTTCGAGTACAGCATTCCAACATAAAAAAGCGTCGTCACACACAGACCGCTCCATGAGCCTCAGCCATGAACAAAACTCGACCGACCATATGGAAGTCAATTACGGCTGGCCACACTCTACAAATGCTATCATGCATTCTCGAGCAAACAAACTTGACTCGGATCACCTCGTTGTGCGTGCCAACTATGCTCCGTCGTGCGCTCAGAAGTCACACTTATGAACGCAAGATAATTAAGTAGCAATCGAGCAAAGGGTGTAGAAGGCGTTCATCAGGAGGCACTGACGAACAAATCGTCCACTTCAAATCAGGGGAGCAGCCTCATGAACACTAGGAATAGACAGCAGTAGCAACACTATAACAGTTTACAGTGAAGAGATATGTCCCAAGGTACTCTACCGTTGCGACAGAATCGGCGTCCTGTCACATCAATGAACGATAAAAAAACCACTATTGCTCGATTCTTTTTAGTTATAAACAGGGTAACGACCGTCGATATCTCAAAGGCAGGCTGCGAAGACCGGCGAGCCACCACTGATAGAACAATCGAAGAGAAATGAGTTAAAGTCGTATCAACACCAGGGAATGGCACAACAATATTTGCCCTAATTCGCGACTGTGTTGGGCGTCGAAAAGAACAATCCACAACGAGCCTCAGAAGATTGACGCACCTTATGATACATTTATTACACACATCATTGATCGAAATGGGTCGTCAGTGTCTTCGTCACCGTTCCCGAGGATTGCTTAGCCTTTCACTGTCCTCCGAGAAAACCCTACACACTTTTACTCAGCAGATTAGAAGTCAGACGTTAAGGGTAGGGTTCTCCAATGAAACCCCGCTTCCTTTTGTTCCACAGATTAAATTGATGAGTCAGAGACTCAAGCAGTGGTCCCATATATCAATCTACGACATGCCCGTCAAAGAAAGACATTACTCGACGAGACATGGAATGTGCGTACGCTGTTGGATCAACGTAGCACCGGACGGTCGAAACGCCATACCGCACTGACCACCACGGAAATGAACCGTTACGGCATCGATGTAGTAGCCTTCAGTGAAACAAAGCTTGCAAACCTAGGTAAGCGCCGAGAAGCATGTGCCGGGTACATGTTCTACTGGATAGATTACCTGGCAAAAGTTGCTCAGGAACACACATCAAGGAACAGAACACGGCAACAGCCATCGAAAGAAACGGTGTCCAGTACCAGAAACGTCCGGACTGGTTCAACAGAAACAGCGCAGTCATCTTCAGCCTGATACAATGGACACAATGAACCCAGGCAATGGAACCAAAATGGTCACGTTCCGGAGTGGTCGCCGTCAACTCGCCGAACTGCTTCGCAGAACCAAGGACGACTTTTGGAGGAGGCAAGTTGAGTTGATACAAGGCTACGCTGACTGCCGACAACACACACATTTCTATGATTCGCTTAAAGCGAGTTTTGACCCATCTGTCCAGTCTAGCAAAGCACTGCTTGACGGGGACCCCGATCTTTCGTGTACCACAACCGGAGGACATCATGAAGGTCTGGCGCAAACACTTCGATAGCCTACTAAACCGTCCTGCTACCATCGATTGGGTGACCGTGAACAGCCTGACACAACAAAATACCAAATTTTCATTTAGTCTCTCCTAGGATTTAATGATGATACAGATAGCTGTTGGACAACTTCGAGACAGAAGGGCAGCGGGTGAATACGGGTTATCAGAACTTTTAAAGCATAGAGGCCCAATTTTGAAACGTGCCTCGTTCTAGCTGGTTCGCCCCACCAGGAAGCAAGAGACAGTTTCTCAAAAGTTCAAGGATATCCCCAATGTTCTTTTGCTTACAGGTAGGCTTAGCAAGCAAAGCATCGACAGCTGCCGGAGCATCAGTCCGCTGAGCTGTGCTGGAAAGGTGCTAGTAAGGGTCTTACTGAACCGACTCAGTGCGGATGTTTCGGAGATCGATGTTCCCGAGGAACAGCGTGGAAGTCGATCGAGTCGTAGTACGATCGACACGATGATCACCAGTTGACAGATGCAGCACAAGTGCCACAAGCCACACCAGCTGTTGTGTGCTTTATTTGTGGATTTCACCCAGGCGTTCGATTCCGTGAACTGCGAGGCATTACGGACGACGCTTGGTAAATTCGTCACTTCGATTAAAATATTGTCTGTGGATGCAAAAGCGGAGGTGCAATCGTGTGGACCGACATCTGACGACTTTGACATTGCAACTGACGCAAAGCAGGATTGTGCCCTAGCTCCAACCTTATTTGGTTCATACTTGACCACAATTCAGAATGTAGGGCACGGCGCTAAAGTGGCACACAACAAGGATGGCCGCTTGCTGAATACTCTATGTCTCGGCGCCCGAAGTCAGCTACGTAATATAACAATGTGCATGCCGCTGTTTGCAGATTATACTGCGCTGTTTGCACATAGCAAACAGAAACTTCAGCGATTCGTTACGGTCTGCGCCAACGCAACATTCAAATGTGGGTTGGATATCAACATAAGCAGGATAGTTTCTCACCACGTACTCTGAGTGAAGTTGCTGTGCCTACATCAAGGATCCGCGAGCTCGTATAGCGAAGGGTAGCTCTGTTTTCCGACGTCTTGAAACACATATCTGGAGAAACCGCAGTCGGAAGATCAAAACAAAGCTGCATGCATACCGCTCAATGGTGCCGTCTACGCTGTTGTACGGTAATGAAATTTGGACATTAAATCCACGGAATGCCTATACCAGAGCAGTTTCCAGTTGCAATGTCAAACGCGCGTTCCGGGCATTAGATAGTTGAGTACGTTAGCCAACACTGGGGTATTGCGGCAGGCAGTCACGAACAGGAACTGAAACTGTGTTGATATCCAGCCAGATTCGCTGGCTAGGAAACATGCATAACATGATCAACGTACGGATTTCCGAACAGCCCCAGCACGGGTAACTGAAAGCAGGTAGGCGACATCCTTACCAGAAACCCTGAGAGAGAAGCGCTTGAATCGACAGTTATCTAGAGGTGAGCTCAAGTGGATAACGATGCTAGAATCGTAGACTCGGGCGATATCAGACGTTCTTCGACTGTATTGGATAATACGCCCGCGGTCATGGTCAACCGTTGGGCGATCGGAGTGTTCTTTGTTTGAGGCGCACCTTTTCTGACTATAAAGACAGTTCTGGTGTACGCCCGTAGGATCGTGTCTCACTACCTAAGCACTCCTACGCGTCATCAGTGCGACATACAATCCTACGAGTGTACCCGCTTTTCGTCTAACCGCTCCCCCTTGGCCTGTCTGACAGGGTTGAACTTGGAAAGACCGGAGTCCTAATCAACATAGCCCGCCGGATCAAAACAGCACACAAGTCCGACCACCTCGTCAAGGTAGCAGTATAAATCGAGGGTTGG
>LOND01000837.1:25215-35991 GCA_014220965.1 Paragonimus kellicotti | reverse complement strand
TTTTTTCTCTTTTAGACTATCATGCGTTAGTCTAAACATGAGCGGCGGCCTAAACCACAGCTCCTTTCGGCTAGGGTCCTGGCCGTCATGGATTTATGAATGAATGGTTAAGCGGTGTTTGACCGCAAGAAACGATACACATCATTGGCAAATCACACAATTATTGACGGGTATACCTAGCTTTACTGATTGGTCTGGTGGCTGTTCAAGAGTCAGCCACTCGTACAACATAATTAAAGTGAGACAGCAAATTGAAAAAAATTTGAGGATAAAAATTGCTGAGACGGAGGTCAGTTCTTGATACATAAATCGTCATGGAAAGGAGATAAAATGCCTGAAACAATGACAATTCGTAACAGCTGTTTGATGAGATCTATAGTCGAACAAACAGAGCCTGAGTGACTCTCCGCTCTGTCTATGTGACGTCAAGCATTCAATGAAGGACAAGGTGTAAACTTCCATACAAGTGCTGCCAAAACTCAGATTAACAGTTTACCTACCTCAAGCAAATCAGCGTAAGCCCGTCTGCGAAATAGTAATCATACAGTTTTCTTTCTACTAAGGTCGCGCTTATGATATCCAGATGCACCTGACCTCTCTTTATTCAATTTCATCATGAACGACATTCCAACACGCGCTAGGAAACAAAGACAATTTTGACGCGGAGTTTCTTACAGGCAGTACGATCTACAAGGATTGTGCCACAGGACGTCGGCGTACCACCTGAGCCACACAACAAAAGCGACCTAGAGAAAGTAGTGGTTACTACTGATAACCATCAGTCACCTTGAGTCATGGAGAGTGAGGCTACTGATTGCTGTCACTGCTAATTTAAGACAGAACAGCAGACTCCGAATGTCCTTACCCAGCGAACGATCTCGTTCTTCCGTCGAGAAGAAAGTCTATGCTATAGTCGAAGCTATCAAAATGCGGAAACACTACATGCTGGGAACCTACTTCTGACCGATTACTGATGAGAAATCGACACCATAAGAAGATTAAGGATGATAAAATTCAACAACGGCGTCTCAAGCTTCCGTGCCACAACTTTTTAATGTCACGCATCGTCCCGTAGAAAACCAATCCGCCGATGCACAATCTCATAAGTACCGTGTATCACAGGTTTACAACATGTCCCCGAATGAACTAAGTTACTCTCTGCGTCATCCAGGGGTTTGTTAGGATGTTACATTCCATACGTTCCAGAAATCTACCTTATTAAGTTGGGGAGGTGGAAACTGTCATTCCGAGTTGTTCGATATGCACAGTTATTGCACGGTTATAGCCAAACGATACTTTAAGTAAGGTGATCGTGCTCTTTGAGAGCTTTTCGATTGTGAGGACCCCTTCCATTCGTTACTGATGGCACTTCCTTAATAACGATAACTGATGAATACTCAACATTCCCATTCGCACTCCTTTGTCTCGATTTGACGACATCTATTGTCACCAAGTGCCTCAGCAATCCGTTTTTGGTATTCGGTGTGTTTTGTAACGTGCATCCGGAAATCTGGATCATGGTGACCCACTACCATTCATTTTCGTCAGCTTTGTTGGTGCATTGTAAGATGAATGCCTTGCTTCATCCTCAGTTTAAAGTTAAACTCTTCTATTCTTCCTAATCTCATCTGCAGTGCAATAACATGTACTACTATACTGAACAACATCTCACCTTATAGTTTCAACTTTTTCTCCAACTTAAGTCTGACCACTAAAAGTCTACCCACATGTTTGTGTCAAATAAACAAGGGTTTCAGACTCATACTAGCTTACCAAGGAAGTGACCAGAATTGACCGGCTGGATCACATCATCATAGCAGCCATGAGCCTGACCAAAAGGTACTGTGGCTCGGGCTGCCGCTCACCTCAACAGTGACGTGGAATATCCTAGAAGAAAACGCTACTAAGAAGGTTGAAAATTAATAAAAGAAGTCTAAGCTGAAGAACTAGAAATGGTATGGATGCAGGTACGCCATTGACTGCGACACGCTGCCATCTCGGATAGCACATCGTTACTGGAATTGGCCACTCTACTTCTGGGAAGGAATGTCGTCCATGACAAAATTGAACAGGAAGGGGAAATCGGACACCCTTGACGAACACCACTAGAAGTGATGAACGCCCGAGACAGCTGTCCATAAACCCTCACCCTGCTTGCAGAGTGAGCATACAGTGATCTCAACAGATTCACGTATTTCCCTGGTACTCCTTGTCAGTTCTGATATCAATCTCTCCCCGTCATCCTTGAAAAGAGAAGGAGAGAGGAGGTCTGGTCCAGGAGCCTTATTACGCTTCAATAACCTGAGCTCTAGGACCACTTCTGCTTCCGACGGAGGGCCGTCTGGAACGCAATAACTGACCATTCGGGTCCCGTCGTCCACATGATCTGGTTGAGGCCAACTGAACTGTTCTTCGAAATGTTCAGCCCACCTGTCAAGTCGACGCGATTGATTGGTGATAAGTGAACCATCTTTTTCACATATGGTCTCACTTACACCGACTCGACGACCAGTACAACCACGGATCAGGGAAAAAAGCCTTCTGCAATTCCCAGATAAAAAGGCCCTTTCCATCTCTTTCGACTGTTCGACCAAGTAGTGCTCACGGTCTTTGCGCAAGCTTTTAGTCAGCTTGCGTTTAAGTTCTCGACGGTCGTCATCATATTCAGAACCAGGTGGGATCGAGCGACGCTTGTTCATGAGGTTTATCGACGTGACGGAAATCCAGTTCTGTCGCAACTGAACAGCTCTTCGGAACATACCTCTTCACAGCGTACAAGCGGCTGTTCACTGGGATCCAATCGAGCAAACATTGCTCTGCTCTGGAACTCAGTGCGATTCCCACTCCAGCTTGACCGCGAGATTCAGCTTCGGCGTCACCAGAAACCCTGAGAGAGAAGCGCTTGAATCGACAGTTATCTAGAGGTGAGCTCAAATGGATAACGGTGCTAGAATCGTAGACTCGGGCGATATCAGACGTTCTTCGACTGTATTGGATAATACGCCCCCTATGTGTAGGCTATAATTTTATGGGCAGTTATCTTTAGCGTTCTCCAAAGGGAGTATTCTCGCCAACCACGTCATGGATGATGTCCTGGAAGGAGCACGCAGAATACAGCTTCTGTCAAGTGATAAGTTGTTTGATGTTCAATATACAGATGACGCTGTTCCATTTGGTTCTACAGACAGCTTGTAGACCACGCCGAATCAGTCACAGAAAACGGCTGTTCTGTACGGTACGCACTTTTCATCTTCAGAATGTAGTGTTGTTACAAGATTGGGTCGGTACCGGCCCTGTCTTTATTACTGCAGGCAGACCGTTTGAAGCTGTCGATCGCTTCATCTACTCGTGTAGTCATTCAATCACCATGTAATATTACTGACGAGGTGTTCATGAGGATGACAAAAACACGTACTACATTCATTAGCATTCTCCTGCGGCATCGCAGAGATGCCCATTCAAAAAGTAGAGACAGGGTTGCAACGTGTGCGTGCACTTATGCTTAGTTTATGAATCAGAGATCTGGCCCGTTCATGTAGATGATGTACATGGGCTCCCGGTATTCTAACATTGTTGTCCCCGACAGTTAACATGTACTGACTGCATTGATTAGGTGACTAGCGCGACAGTCCCCCGAACGTATATGAGAAATGATTCGTGACCGATAACCGTGGTAATGAAAATGCACGATCCTCGCTGACTGGAACACGTACTCTGTATGCCGACGGAGAGTCTGCCTCACCGTGTATTGTTCAATGTGGCTGAAAATGGTCAGCGTAAGTCACAAAAATGTCAGGCGATGAGAGCCTTGGCCGCCCTGCTCAGCAAGATCGGCAGATGCCGTCTATTAGTTTTGGTAGTTCGCGACCATCCATGCCATCGGTTGGAAACACTCTCGGACATGGCAGTGACGTAGTCCTGAAGCTTTGTTGCTCTTCTTCCTCTTTTCTCCTCTTTACCCTCTGTTCCTCTCCCATTTAGTGACGCTTGTTAGTCTGCTGTTTCGTGGACCATTCTTCTGACAAACGACAACCTCAGTTATGGTATCCACTGGTACGACCCAAAGCCGGAAATGATGACGGTGAGTGACTTCTGGACACATTAACTTCAGAGTGCGGACATTGAAAGTCTGCGGTGTGTAACACTGTGAACTAAATTCGCGGACAGGCTTACAAAAACTTACGTCTAGTTTGTTTAACGAACTCACCAGTACATCGTTACTGGAATTGGCCACTCTACTTCTGGGAAGGAATCGTGAAAATTTAAGGATGGATAGGTTTTTGGAAACGAGATAGGAAAGAAGAGGGGGAGGACAGGCATGCGTATTTTACTCATCCACTCAGATGGATGCATTCAGTAGAACTCGGTCTTCACAGCGTGACGATCGTCTGTTAATACACCCCAGCTGTAGGCAGGCTCGGATGTTTTCAACAGGCTGGATGCTGAAATGCAGTACGACGTACAAGAAGAGAAATTCCGGCCCCGGTTTGGTCACAATAAAGACAAGCATGGCCGCTCGCCAGACGTGTCGTGAACGCCGGTTCAGCGATTAGACTTCCCTAAGGTGTCCGACTTAGTTAACCGCAGAGCCCTGTCTGGAGTTGCAGGGGAGTGTAAGCCCCACAGATGTTTGAACATGGATAAAAGGACGCCTCGACAGTTCTAGATAACGTCGACGGCATGAAGCAAGGCTGCGTGCTGACTTTAATTTCATTTAGTTCCCACACCTGATCACAATACTTGAAACCAACTTTCAGAAAACTTGACAGATAAGCGTTTTTTTCAATATCCAACGTTTCGTTGCTAGAAGCTTGTTACGTCATTGGAGTAGCTGTGATGCAGTTCGTAAACGTTTAAAAGGAAAAGCTGCGCCGAATGACTATAGTTTTTATGACCGCGGTTACCGCATTTGACGAAAATACCAAAACAGGTACATTTCCATCTTTCAGCCTTTACCGGGAAGATGTGACGCATCCGATTCCGTAGTTTACATTACTGTCATGAAGACATGTTATGCAGGGGGTTATCTATCTAAAAGTCAGTCTCTGGATTGCGAGTTGAGGGTTCGCGTGAACAAAGCGAATGCTGATTTCGAGTGTTCCGAAAAGTCCCTCTGGAAGAACCAAAACATTGAGATGAGAACTAAAGTACTCGCCTACGAAATAATGGTGCCGCACAACAATGAAACGCGAACGAGCTGTTAACAGAACGTGTGGAGCTCTAGCCGATTTTGTTAACTGTGCATAGCGTATCGAGGGCATTTGGTAGTAAATGACCCGGATAATTAGGCATTTCGCCAAACAGACAACGGTGAAATCGAATCCATGCGTTGATCGCAGTTGCTCTTCATCACGTACTTCCAAAAACCTCCGAAACGTAATCACGTGGTCAAATAATGAAAGTCACTCTACGATAGCTGGGTCACATACTTCATACGCCCGTCGAACCCTTAACGTTAAACTGAGACAAGACGGATCGGATGAAACCATGAGGTTAGAAGGCAACAACGCTCCAGTGGGCAAAGTTTGTATGTGTCACGCATCAGGCCGAAGAGTCCCAATTACCTGAAAAAGGAAATGCGAAACGACAGCGCGTCGTAGTCGTCAGTGGTCTGCCTGCATCCGCAATATTACTAGCACATTCATTCAATTTTACTCTGCACCAATGTTTTTCACCCATTAGTTTTAACAGCACTGTTTATTCTAAGGTGTTTCCGGCCATGTTGCAGTGACCGACGACTCAAATTACCGTACGGTTTGTTCGGGGTCATTGTGGTGGTTTGTGAAGGAATAAATGAAGCAATGCTGATGCTCAATCAGCTTCTACCATTAGGGCACGCACGCAGAATGAAGTGAGGCCCAGAAACAGCTGTTCCATGGATAGTTCAGGGAAGGGATAAGCGAAGCCACCGATTGACAGGAGTTGCACTACCAGAAAGTTAATAGAACAAGCATATCAAATGGTAAAATTGATTTTAGATCATGGAGAGAAACGGCACTGAACCGAATGGAAGGGTGATACCCAAATGGTAGCGCGAGATTCTTACGAGCGATAAGTAAGCAGCCGTACATTCAACGGTGCGTTACCAAAGAAAACTCGATGGACCATAGGTCACGGTGACATGACCGTGTGACTGTGAACGTTTCTGATTGGCAAGTCATCAATGCAGCCGTGACGAACAGTTAACAAAGAGGCGGTGACTGTAGTAGGTACAGTTGAGTCGACTCTATTACACCTTTTCATTCGTACAAACCAACGGTACCCGATCGTTTGGATTACGGTGGTCCTGTTGCCTACAATACTCATCAGCTTTCAACATATATTCATTCTACAGATGTGCCGTTTTCACTCACGATTACAATCTGTCAGTTTCTGTTGTCTTGTATTAAGTGCACTAACTTCTGCTACAATATTTGAACTCTTGCCGTAAGCAACTTCATGCATTCTTCCAGCCTGGTTCTGAATATCAAGTAGGAACTCCCAAAATAATGGAAGACGCAGTGCAGCGAGCAAGCTCGTCCTCAGTGATTCGTCATCAAGCAAAACACATCACATTTAGGTCGCCATTTTGCGTGGGAACCCTTGATGGGCTAAACAGAGGACGGGTGGATCAATGAGGTAAGGTAGATCACCGTTAAGCAGTAATCAAGAAGCTACTTGTACAATGCATTCTAACGGATATACAGTATGGAGGTCGAGAGAGTTCTAAACACTGAACGAAACGTTTTCGCGTACACGAGTGAATTACGGAGAAAACTTTTGACTAATCCAGCCATGAACAAGATTAAGTGTCTCAATGTCCTCGACTGGATGACCGTAATTCGGTAGATCGAACGAAACGCCTGTCACACTGACAAAACGAATAGAATCGGTCAAGTTTGGTCATGTGACACTGTTAGCTGACCACGATATTCCACCATTGAGTCCGACAGGGTATTTCCACGAACCCGTTCAGATAAGCGTCCGGCCGTGCGGCCAACATGACTGATTCCACAAGAACAAGTGTACAGAGAGGGGCTGCAGAAGCAAGCAATTCATCTTTTAAACGCGGACACGGAACCAAATCGGAAATGAAGTGGACACGTAGTTTGACAGTATAAAATGTCTTAAAAACCGCAGTTGAGAGCTATCATGTGACGGTTTCAGCTAGCGTGTCACAAGTACCTACGCATACAACTCACTTTTCGGTCTGCCGGTTTCTTCTCGAGGCTGTAAAGATATAACATTAAACCCTTCCGGGTAGCCATTCTACCTTATTACTGTAACCAGGAATGTCAATTCATCCCCAACGGTATCTCCAGTGCACATTCCTACAGTTATGCACGTCAAGCACGTGATAAGGTCTCCTTCCCGAGTAAGTGGCACATAAGTACTGAAATGTGTTGACCGTCCCACGTACTCTTCCAGTGTATCGCGCGCCAAATTTAACCGTCAGTGCGACAGAATGTCCGTACGCACAGGAGGCAACATTGATTACTCATTTGAGTCCCTAAGTTTTGGTGGGCGGAATCAGACTTGGTTAGGATTTCAGTCAGGTTTTTTACCGAACACAGATTGGACGTCATATAAAATGCATCGACCAAGGGATTATTTCAGTAGTTCACGTTTCAATTTCGCAACGAATGTGCTCGCAAGCAAAGACCCTAGGGTTGATCCAATTGCGACACTATTCCTTGTCCATAAATTGCTTCACATAACAGAATGTGCTTTCTAAGTGCACAGATAAGATAACTGCTTAAGTTCGATCGGCGGTGTGTGAGCGTATACATCGCTGCGCTCTATATTACAGTAGAGGTAGTCTATGGGATGTTGGCAAACGAGGACGAAGCTGTGTGGGAAAATTTGACCTGTCCGTTCAAATTGACGGTTTCGATTGCATTAACAAGATCAAAGGAACCACGTGAGTGGTGCTTTTACAACTTCCGATTAACGGGCACTAATATTTTTGAATCATTTGATCAGTGAGTGGTGTCGGGAGTAACATGACTAAAATTGATCTTACCGGAACCATAGTTTTACGAATTTTGATTCAAATCTAAAAACTCAGTGAATACGGTCAAATGTAGATGTGAATAATCCCACTATTTCAAACGATATGGCTATTTTGATATGTCTTCTCCAATATTGGGCGTTTCAGTATTCGTTTTCTGGAACTTAGGCTGACTTTCAGCGATATTCATTTTGTTGACACGGTCAGCCTAACTAAGCGAAAGTATACTTCCACTTTTACAAACCTTACAAACTAAAATGGGGTGCAGGATTCAGCTCACAGTTGAATCCGATGTTAGTCGCTTCTATGATCCAATCGGGCGCCCCAAAACCTTCTGTTTAGTCTATAAACACACTTTGGCCAATCATTCATTCCGTGCGTCTATCAACAATCACTGCAGTAGTAGCGCCGTGATTACGACTTGATGTTGATCTGACTAACCCTACTGATCCACACGTTCCAGGTTGACCTTAATAGTTTTCTTGTAAGATTGTGCCAAATGTGACTTGTTTAGCTTCATCGTCACCAGAAACCCTGAGAGAGAAGCGCTTGAATCGACAGTTATCTAGAGGTGAGCTCAAGTGGATAACGGTGCTAGAATCGTAGACTCGGGCGATATCAGACGTTCTTCGACCTGTATTGGATAATACGCCGGCGGTCATGGTCAACCGTTGGGCGATCGGAGTGTTCTTTGTTTGAGGGTACCTTTTCTAACCCCCTTCTTCCTGATACGGAAGACATACAATCCTATGAGTGTAACTGCTTTTCGTCTGGCTGCTCCCCTTTGGCCTGTCTGACAGGGTTGAACCTGGAAGGACCGGAGTCCTAGTCAGCATAGCCCGCCGGATCAAAACAGCACACAAGCCCGACCACCTGAAGATAGCAGTATAGGTCGGGAAAGATATGGAACGCAACCCCACACGAATGGCTATTTTCCTATAACCGAGAATTAACTTCAGGCGCCTCTTTACCGAACTGATTTACTGTTCCGGGACCAGTCTTAATGCGGCTTCATTCAAGATCCTCAAAGTATGACCTTTTAGTTCATGAGGACAAGTTACTCTGGTGCAATCCACGATATGTTCACGCCCGCCTTGCCAACGGAAGAGAAGAGACGGTGACCACTCGTCACTCAGATCCGGAAGTCATTTGCGCATTCACCCTTTAATGATGTCTACTGCTATGACAATACTAGCTCTGATTCTTTTGCTGAGGCTCAGGGTTCACATCAATTAGAACCTGATGTGAAAGCCGAATTGCAGATCAACGCGATCCAGCAAAAATGCACAACTTCAGAATCTCTTTCTGGGCCTCACATCAGAAGTACCGACAAGATGTTGCAAAAACAGCAAAAAACTCGTCCACATGGCCTGAGAAACAAAGAAAGCATTTTTCTTAAACCTTCGTCTAATCGCCGTCTTCATTCTTATTTATTCCTAAAGCATTTTGCGTGCATCTACTCTGGACATAGTCCCCACCCATCCTCGTATTCATTTCCGGAATATCCTCTGTAAAACTTTTCCCAAACATAGAGTAGCCTGAGAAAATCTAATACAATATTTATTAACACATATCACTAACAGACAGTTTTACTACTTGTTTTCGTCTCCTCTTTTCAACTTTTATATCACCGTTGTTAGATGAATACAACTTATTTCTCGAACAACAGATCTTCACCATTCACGCTCGGTTGACCGCATGCTTACATAACATCCTGAGACAGGGAAAACTATATGACAGAAGAACAATCAGGTTTTCAACTTTGTGACATACACGGGAACATCGACATTCCTATCCATGTCTAACGGCCGTAGTATTGTTGGACCTAAAGGCTACTTTCGACTCAACAGTCCGATACACATTCTGGAGTTGTCCCCATCGCTGGAGGGTCCTAATGAAGTGCATCAATTTGCTGAAATCGTACAATGTCATATTGTAGCGAGAAGGCGTCCAATAAAGCACAATCTTTATTGTCCAACACGCTAGTTACCACGCTATGCACGCGCTCGCGTTTATGAGTCATAACTAGCGGAACGGTTGCACACGTTTTTGTGAACAATGTCCTGGCTCGCTTTGGAGTACCCCACAGAGTTATCACTGACCAGGGCCCGTGTTTTGAGGGGCGGCAATTTCAAGAGATGTTGAAGAATTGGGGGATACAACGCCTGAGAACATCGCCGTACCATCCACAAACGAACGGGTTGACGGAGCGGTTCAATCGGACAATGAAGGAATGGCTGAATAGCAGAGGGAATAACTGGGAAGAGGGACTGCCGGATGTTTTGTTTGGATATCGCACGACGAAGCATTCAACAACCGAGAGTTCGCCATTTGAACTGACATACGGGAGGGAACCGAGAATTCTCTTGGATGTCTGCGTGTCCAGAGACAGAGAGGGGCAATTAGTGCCGCAAGAACGACAACACTGGAACACCGTGCGCTTGAACGGACAACAGAAAGACAACGCCGAAATAAGCAAGCATACGACGTGAGGCACAACACACATAAATGGCGCCCGTTCAGGATCGGAGACCAGGTGAAAGTAAGAGACTACGGTCGACCAGAAACATCCGGGCCCCGGCGCAGGAAAATTTAGAAGGCGGTGGAACGGACCATTTACCGTCACGAACTGCAGGAATACGAGCTTCCAAATTAACCAAGGTCCTCGCGGGCGATGGATCAATGCTGCACACCTGGCACCTGGCACACTCGCAGCAAGTTCTTTAAAGGGGGGCGAGTGTGGTGGATTATCAAGCCGGAGGTGAGAGTATTCCAACACTTGGCGG
>LOND01000836.1:89753-101580 GCA_014220965.1 Paragonimus kellicotti | reverse complement strand
TATATATATATATATATATATATATATATATATATATATACATAGTATTTGTTTGATAACGGATCCTAGTGTGGATTTGAAACGTCACAATAAATCGTTCACTACTCAGTGTGTGCCCTTTTAAATACTTTATATATATATATATATATATATATATATATATATATATATATATACGGGCTGTTTTCGCGCTTTTGATGCATGCTTTGAACGAGTGGTTTACATTATTCGTGCCAACCACGGTCATTAGCTGCTGGCTCGTCGTTCCGGGCATAAAAACCGCAAGGCTATCACGTGCAAGTGACGCCCCCCAGTAATGCAGCCAACAGCGTACTGGAACCGTATTCTTCTGGATATTGTGGGAACAGTAGAATAAGCGACCACTTCATAAGAGATGCGAAATATTACTGGTTTCGGCACACACTTGATTGGTGGTTGCCATGGGTGTCAATCAAGGTATAAGTGACAGATCAGCAGTCGCATTTCAGAATCCAGTATGGCCTTCTTCAACCTGCGCCAGTTGTGGCGACTGAAAGACTCGGGCCGTTCTATGGTCTGGTTAGTGCACCCGCATCGGTGCCTTCTGTTTTGCTATATGATTGCCAAACTTGGCCCATTCGGATGTTCTTAACAGTCGCTGCTTGTTCGTACATGATAGGATCACCATCTAAACAATGAGATTGTTGGACGTCCGATATTCAAGGATTGCAATCTGAGTATATTCGAACGTAACAACTTCTCGTCGTCAATTTTGTTAGCTTTGATATACGTTTCGTGCGTCCTCCCACCGCTCGACTCGCGGAATCGTATTTCCGAAATCCGGAGTCAATGAAAACGGGAATTGTGTCTGCCATACAGTGACTTAATGCAAAGGCAACTGACGTTGTGGTTCCGTCGTCTCAGTGCGTCTCCCGGATTGATGACAGTAGGATCCAGAATATTTTTGAGCTTTTGCGTGGAAAAATAAATGCGAGTTTTTCTCCATTTTGTTTTGTGGCAGTACGCCTATTGTATCAGGTTGTCATGTATATATGTAGCATTTCGCGCGCCATGATGGCAGTCATTGTTTGTTCGGCTGCGTTAAATTAAGGCTCCATTTGCTTAAGCTAGATGATTCAGCCACTGGTATTGCTTCATAATTTCGTATCATCCTTCTTGCAGATGGGCTGTTAGCGCACATTATCGACGTCCCTCTACTTCCGAGTCGTGGATTTCGCAATCTGCAGCGTCTCGTTTTATCCAGCAACAAAGAAGCCACGGAATTCGATATGGGACTTTTGTTATTGGCCGGTCAGCTGTCATTAAACCACGTTGCCATCCAAATAGCTCACACACGGAACTCCTTGTTTGAATCGTTGATGTGTGCTCAAGCAAACTTTCCGCGCCTGGAGAATCTGATTCTCGGTTCGTTTATATTTGCGTGTAGTCCGTTACGTGTACGTATTTTCTCGTTTACTAACAACCGCACCCACACAGCCATGCTTCGGTTTCAGTTGACACAATTTTATACACTGGACTATAGGTGTGGCAGTTAAGCATCAGTGTGAACCACTGATGTATTGCTGTCTATGATGATGATGATGATGATGATGATGATGATGATGATGATGAACACAAGAGTTGCCGTGCCGTATGCATCGGGATAAGTAGCATTTGATCTATAACTCTCAGTTGAGCCTGAACTAATCTTTTTCAGTCAAATAGTTTGACGTTGACATGGCTGACGCGCACAATACTTTGTTTTTCGTTTGGTTAACTCTACACTATGTGGCTGCATGTGGGCTCGATAAGTAAGCCACAAATTCGGGCTGTCTGGAGGTGTGAAGAAATATTTCTAGTTATGAGAAAGCGTCGGCAACAGTGTGACCATTCTTGAGAGACTTTCTTACCACGCGCTACACAAAGCTCCATAGTCAAATTGGTTGGTGTGCTCTACAAGACTGTCCAGAACATAATTGCCAATAAAGGATTAATTAAGCAACAGGCAAATGATGGAACGTCATTAAGGAGGTGCCGTCTTAACTTGGATCATAGGTTTGGCAACGTCACATTTCAGTGGTTCACAGGCATTCCTGAAAATCATGGGGATTTGTCTACTATGGAGAGCACTATATGCCATAAAGCAATGCGTTTTGCTCGCCTGCTGCATGTTGAGGGGTTCAACGCATTGCATATCTGGTTCACATCATGGAGGGTCAGATATAAACTGAAATGCATAAAGAATAGACGTGTTCTGCTAAGTTGTAAATCAATTGTAGGTTTATGACAGAAACAGGCATGCCTAACGGAGACCCAAATACCTTCTAGTTGCAGCTGCCTAAAGTGCTGAATGAGCATGCCGGTTTGGATCAGGAGACATAGGCGCTGTGTTATGTTTGCTGTGGTTTACCTTGGCTAGCTTTTCGTAAACTTGAACGGACAATGGTTTACTGATCTAAGTACTCTAAGTCGAGATGGTAAGTACTCAAAAGCTGCCTGTTTATTGTAAGCTTACCGTTTACTATCCGAACTAATGCATTTTGTCCTGTTCTTCAGGTTTACCAACTTTGCTGGCTTCGGAAATAATGAGACTCCCTTTGTTGTCCTAATTTGTTTTGTTTGTCCATCGGTTCTCTTTCATATGACTTATTTGTGCTGAATTGAACGATGGGGATGTTCTAAGACGCTTGACCAGACAGTGGTTGTCGACGCACTCATCTTTGACCTAAACCATACTAGCATTATCTATCGTCACTTTATGGTCCCAATGCTTGGCCAAACGTTCCAGGGTCATTCGCCTACCCCAGGTTGCGATAAGATGGACGAAAACAATCGTCCGACCCGCCCGATTGCAATAAACGTAGCCCAGTAACGTTCTTAGTTCAATCAGCGTTGGAACTGTACATGAATCGCAATGGATTGCGACTCTGTTACCACTGCATGTGAAATTTGATCCACTGTGGGCCAGACAATTTGGCCTACGAAAGCGCCGACAGTACTGGACAGACCAACAGTATCAGCCTTGATCTTCTTGGTCCGATAACAAGTACTCTTATCAAACTAGCTTGAGTCCAATGCCGTGTCGTACACGGATTTTCCTAAAGTAAAACGACACGAATCGACAACAGCGTCGCGAGACTGAGAAACGCCACACACATGACTTGTAATTTATGCAACAAAAGTCTTTAACCTCACAAACAGTACGACAAACTTGGTGTGCGGCTCTCATACGCCAACCTGATTCGTTTGGGGCAAACCCCGCACTCTGAATCCCGTGAGGGGTTTTTGATTGCACTCTTTACTTCTGAGCTCCGATGTGGCGGCGTAACCCATCTGGTGGAGCGCTTGTCACGTTTGGACTTATTGTTTCTATCGCTGGTTGAAATCCAGCCGAAACACTGAAGTCTCCTCTAAATGACTTATATTGTAATCGGAGGTCGTTGGTACATCATTTCGGACACGAGAGATTTGTGTACATTGTTGGGAAGTCTGAAGTACTCGAATAGGCCGAAAACTGACCACAAAACCAAACCCAGTGCCGTAAGTGTGGGGGAACACCGATTACTTGCAGGAGCAGTAGTTAAAACTGTTATTGTTTATGAGGTGTCGGTCAGCTGGACCAAATATGCTTTGTTGATATCTCCATGCTCCACCATTCATTCAGATCGCTTAAGAACTTGTGTGTCACTCGGCATTTTTTGTCAGCATGATGGCCTAGGTGACTTACGTCGAATGCAGATGATCCTCTGATCCCAGCACTTTCCATAGATTGTGCTTCGCTCGCAATTTCCATGATTGCTCGCTCACGTGCTGAACAGTGCACATAGGCAATGTTGTTGACGTGAATTTGGGTCGCATTCGATCAACTGTAGGGTTATTAGTAGACGGTTGTAGGTCTATTTCAAAGATTTTATTTTCCAACTTGGAGATAAAGTCTGTAAGTAACCCACTTAGGGATGCCCTGCTGTCACTGGAACCATTTTTCATGTGCTGTGGTGTGGCAAAGCAAAATTCATCGCTTATCGCCAATGTACAGTGGTTAGTGTAATCTGCTACGGAGGAAAACGCAAATTGCGTGGTCAATGTTTTCATCGGCTACAAAAAACATGTGTCGAGAATATTATCCACCTTGGTTTTTTTATTCACACCCCAGGAAGTTTAGTGGTTAAGTGACTGTATGTATCCCAATATCGGTATGATTGTCCGCGACTGTTTTACTGGTAGGTTAGTTAATTCTTCCCTAGGCAGATACCGCGCTCCAATACTGTATGACTGGTGGCCGGTTTTTCGTCACAATCTGTTATGACCCGCTGGTCAACGATAACGATAATGTCTAGCGCACGACTATACGAAACACGAACACGTAGCACCGAGCGTAACGATAACCAGAAACCCCAGAAGAACACAGAAGACCTTGACCTTCAGTCGAGAATGTATTTGCTCTCTAACCAAAGGTAACATTGCAGACCAGCGTCTGCATATTGTAACATGCAAGCCAGCCGCTTCTGTTCTGATTGTCCGTCGCACTTACGGACCGATTTTGGGGCAACGTGGAGACACCGGGGGACAGCGTTCTTCCGAAGGAGGGGTTCCAACAACAATCCTGTAAAAGGAAACAATACACAAACATGAGCCAAAGGCCCAGTAAGCCATGCACACGACTTACACAAACGGAAACTAAAACGGCGTCAACAACACAGCAGCACGCCTCGTCACACAATTCAAATTTAACCTGTGCGCGCCTGCTGGTTTCGATCGCACGTTACAATATAGTCTCTGAACAGCCTTGAAGAATCCCACGTTAATTGATGCATTAAAAGTGGGATGGGCCAATCAGAGACGCCGGAGAAACGTGCGCCAAAATTGAGTTTTGGCACGTTGTGGCGCGAAAAGATTAAATTCAAAATCACAATTTATTTTTCGAAGATAGCTCGAAAAATAAACCATTTTGGGGAAAATAGACTTTCCCCAACAGGTGCCAAAGTCATCAGCGGAAATTACAGCAGCAAGCTACTTGACCGTCCTGTGGTTGGAAATCTTCCAGTCATTGTAGTGCTTCAAAATAATCTTATTGTTATGATAACGATTTATTAAAATCACTACCTTATTTGGTTCAGTTAATTTTTCCAATCAAGACACATTACGTATGTATGGACGGTCCCGACATTATTTGTCACTAAAGTTAACACATCCTCCAATGTAATGCTTTTTTGATCGTCCGAATGGTGTGGCATTTTAGAAAATTGAGTGTATTCAGTAAATCAAGGAATGTTTTGTAAACGATGAACTGTTGTATAGTTGGGAACAAGTAGTATGGGTGTGGACACTGTTGGTAATGAATTACTGCAAACGATACTCACGTGAACTGCATTCTGATAGCTTTCGTCATTTTCCATGCCTCAGATCATCATCATCATAGACAGCAATACATCGGTGGTTCACACTGATGCTTGACTGCCACACAACCACGAAGAACAAAGAAAAAGAAAAAAAACTTATATAGGAAGAAAGAAGAAAATAGAGGAGGGGAGGGGAAGTGGACCTAACTACTAAAAAATAGCTACGTCTATATTCAAACATACAACATCAAGGCGCCTACACCTTGCAAACAAACAACCGAGCTGTGAGTGAAAGTAAGGCGTCATCAGCGAGACAGCTTCCTTACGGCTTTCACTGCCCCGCATCATAAAGTGCACTCACTTCACAGACAACTCGGCCAAACAACGACAGCATTCACGCCACTGAGCTCGATTAGCCGCCATCTCACCTAATGTCTCAAGCCACCGACTCTGTGAGTCGCGAGGGCCCCAGCCCGGGAGACGAACCCGACCTACAGTAGCCAACCCCTTCGTGAACGATTTCATTTGTCTACGCCAGGTCATCATCTGTCCACCTCGCACCTTGCGCCAGTCAGCCGCAGCGTCCGCAAACAGTGCTCGGTGTGGCAAACGGCTAGCTGGCATCCTTAGTACATGACCCAACCATCTAAGTCTGTGCAAATGTAGCGACTGAACAAGAGAACTCGTTTGACAATCAGTGCCAAACACCCGCTTCCTAACCTCCTCGTTGCTTACTCGCTGGTGCCACCCGATACGAGCGATTGAACGCAGACATCGGTGGTCAAATACCTGGAGACGGTTCACGTCCTCTACCCTGAGTGGCCAGGTTTCGCTGCCGTAAAGTAATACGGCCCTCACTGTTGTTTGATATACACGACCCTTAAGCTTTAGGGAAATACCTCTCTGTCGCCATAGGTGTCTTAGATTAGCGAACACCGCCCTAGCCTTGGAAATACGCGCTTCTATTTCATTCCCTACACCTCCGACGCCACCGCTGATGCAGCTTCCCAGGTATACAAACCGGTCAACAATCTCCATGACTTCATTATCTAACATTAAATCTACGTGATCACAGCAATCTTGCAGAAGCACTTTGCATTTTGAGGCTGCAAAGCGCATTCCGAAGTACTTAGCAGAACGCGAAATAGCGTCCAGTGTTGTTTGTGCCGCTTGAAAGTTGTCAAACAGCAATACCGTCAGCATAATCAAGATCAGTCAGTCTTTCACCAGGTAGGAGGTCCACGCCGGCATCTTTGAGTGCCGCAGACAGTCCTCCATTATTTCGTCTATGACGAAATTGAACAAAAATGGTGAAAGGGGACAGCCTTGACGTACGCCGCTCCTGGTGCTGAAACTGTCAGATACTTCGCCGTAAACCCTAACCTGAGCTGAAGTATGGGAATAAAGCGCCGACAGTATGTTCACATACTTAGTCGGTACACCCCTACGTTTAAGCGACTCTAAAAGTGTAGATCGGTCCACCGAATCAAACGCACCTTTATAGTCGAGGAATACGGCGATTGTTGGCCGGCGGTACACATGACGCTGCTCCAGAATTTGACGAAGGGTAAAAATGTGATCTATACAACCCCGCCCAGGGCGAAACCCTGCCTGTTCTTCCCTAATGTTTACTTCCCGAACTGCAGTGAGTCGACGAAGTATAATTGATGCTAGAACCCTTGAAATGACTGGGGTCAAACTAATCCCTCTATGGTTTTCGCAAGAGCCCCGGGCTCCTTTCTTAAATATGGGAACTATTATCGAGTGACCCCAGCACGGAGGGATGGTCTCCGTCGTCCACACAAGTTGAAACAACTGAGTCAATGCTCTACTAACGCCTCTCCACCTTCTTTGAAAAGTGCCGGCACGAGATCATCTGGGCCAGCAGCCCTATTACGATTGAGAGCCGAAAGGCAATTGCGAACCTCAGTCTCAGTGGGTGGTTCCAAATCTACCGACCAGGGTGCTACATCACAAGTTTGTGGCGGCAACGCAATAGAAGCAGCAGGCCAACTAAATTGACCCTCAAAGTGTTCCGCCCAACGCTCTAACCTTCTGGACTTATTACAGATTAGTGTACCATCTACCTCGCTGATAGCTTCACTGACCGACGGTCGCCTGGGACCAGTGGCACGGATCAGCTTAAACAGTTTACCGATGTTCCCTGAGGCAAATGCGGTTTCCATTTCCTTAACTTTTTCCACTAACCAAGCCTCACGATCAGCCTTTAGACTACGTTTCAGTTTCCTACGGATATCTCTTCTAGACTTGTTATGTGAACTACCAGGAGGAACCTTCCGTCTGGCTTCTAACAACTCCAGGGATTTCTCTGAAATCCAATGTTTGTTTACCCCATGTACCCCTGTGCCGCATGCTACACTACCTGCTTTCTGAATGGCCTGTGAGATTTGAGTCCAGCAGCTATTAGGGTCTTCGGAGTGAGTACCACTAAGGCAGCTTTCTAAGCTGGTTTGGTAATTATGCCTAACCGATGGTAAAGCCAGTTTCTCAACAGCTAACCGTTGCTGTCGGTGGGGTCGTTGCCCAGCAAAAGTAAGAACAAAACGACAACGTACCAACGCATGATCTGAATCCAAGTACGTGCTCCAATAAGAACGACAGTCTTGAATGGAACCCCGCCACCTATAACTAACGGCTATGTGGTCTATCTGAGACCAGGCCTGATTCGGAGAAGGCGGGCGCCAAGTATAGCATTGACGTGCACGATGCCTAAAACCAGTACTGGCTAAAAATAGATTATGCTCAGCGCACAGCTGCAACAATCGCCCACCATTATCTGATCGATGTGATGCTATCCCAAACCTACCACCTAAACGAGATTCGGCTTCACCAAGGCGACCGACCTGGGCATTCATATCTCCGGCCAAAACGACTATATCAGAGCCACGTGTCGAAGGAGAGTGGCCAGATCCGAGTAAAATGCGTCCTTGACGCCGATGTCACTACAGTCAGTAGGAGCATAAGCAGACACAATGAATAAATTTCTGAAAGTCTTGCGTCTAGAGCTGGTTTTAACAGAACCTGCCAAGCGGACGGCACAAAGTCTACTGTTAACAGGAATCCAATCTACTAATGCGGCTGCGGCCGTCGTGCTGAGACTATACCTACCCCAGCCTGACCTGTAACAGCGGCTGTGGAGTCACCCGAAGTGTATAACCAGTATCGGGTAGACAATGCGGGTGCTGTTAGTTCCATACGTTGACTACTGTCATGGATTCTAGTCTCCGATATACAGCAGACATCAACGTGCAACGAGTCTAGCGTTCGTGCGAGAGCCGCTTGCTGACCTATCTGTTTTAGCGTGCGAACGTTGAAGGCACCTATATTAATTCGCGTTCTAGGTCTAAGCAAGGGACGAGGGAGGCCTGAAGCTGAAAGGCAAGAGACGGAACTTACCGGCTCAGTGTTACTACAGTTGTCTCAGATTAGTGATCAACATCCGTATGTTGTGTCACGGCATGTCTTCCTTGACATCTGTATTCTTCAGCCGATTCAGTGAGAGAAACACTTCGATTTCTCACTGTCATTGTTGACTCTCACCCTCTGTACCAGACGTTTGTCTCGATCGTAATGACTCATGCTTTGGTGTCATTATGAGTCTTCAGGTCCAAAGTCCTCGTGCGCCTAGACGATCGATTCTTGGCGAACTGACAATTTGACTTAGGTACTGGTAAATGGAGTAAATTTCAACAAGAGCCCTGTAATTTTGATATTGATGAGAGGGAGAACATTTCAATGGATGCTCCGTAGCCTAGTCTACATCCTTTTGTTCTGTCATGTCTTGCTTTTGCTAAACAGCCTAATGATCGTAATGCAGACCATTTACGTTCTCCTTCTAAACAGTCTGGTTATGAGGTGCTCGTTGTGATCAAACAACAGGATGCGCACGTAAGCGTGGCTCACGATTAATGGCATATTTTACTTTCTGTCAACAATTTCGCCACTACAACCATCATAAACTGAGTAACCTTAACGACTGATAGGCTGGCCCATTATTATAAGCAGTTACGTGAATCGACAGTACAGCACCTTCGTTATGACGATCGTGTCACATTTTCAAGAGTACATGCAATAACTTATGAATTGAGCATCTTTTGCAACTGATCACTGTTCTCTCATACCCGTAGACTTTTCAGTCAAGTTCTTTCGTTTGCAAGCAATTCACCGGAGTTTCACTCTTGTTAGAGCCCGTCACTAGTGCATATCCTTGGCACGGCTAAGATTTGAACTCCGGTCACGCTTTCATGAGTCAATCCGTATTAATCACTGCGCCCCATATTAGGCATGACCAAGTCGTCACATGCAAACGCTCAGCCACATTCGCTTGTGTACTACAAATTAGCCACTACTAAGGTTTCTGATGATCTCAAAACTATTAGTCCCCTCGTCAGTAACTGCTAAACGCCAACACTTGTAGATTGCTAGCTTAACCGTTACGACACAAAGTTGACCCATGGGAATTTTTCTCTCAAGGATTTGTCTCGAACATGCCTGCGTATACTGCATTATCTCAGTTAGGAACTTGTGTTATTTCCCTCAATTCACATTTCATTTCAGGCTACCAAGATCCTTACCAATCGCGACTAACAGTCTCCGAATTAATGAGTCTTGGTCTGGGTGAATCGTCCGATCATCTGACGCCGTTGTGCGGCATAACTGATTGGGGATTGTCCGTTGTGTTTCACCTATGCCCACGGCTTGCTAGCCTCACAATCCGGCATGCGCCGTATTTGTCTTCACTCAACGTTTGGCACGATCGCTCTCTGGCCCGTCTATCGGAAGGTGTGTCCCCTCAAGACCAACCAGTCTCAGCACAGCTGAATCTTGACGAAGCTGATCCGGCCGATGAGGATACGTCGACTGACAATCAAAAACCCACAAACGCAGTCGCATGCCCCGTAGATCCACTTTCTCTATCGCTTAGATCTTTGACTCTGGAAAATTGTCCGTCAATTTCTATCCAGGTGCTTTCTACTTGTTGGGATTTTGTGTCAATAATTGTTCTAGATGTCTGTTGTCTGTACCCATTCAGCGTTCCCGCTTGTGTAAATGATGTGACTCAGTGGTGCTCCTATGGGTAGCTCAGTGCTGATCACGCTTGTGAACAAGTTTATGACTGAAAATTAGCCCTCAAATCATCTCTGTTCCTGTAACTGGTCCTGTTTGGGTTTGGCAACTTTACTAAATCTGTACGCCCCCCCTACGGAGGCAGTGAATACTTTGTAGACGTAACTTGACTAGTGCATAAGGAATGCGATGTTCGATATTAATTCATTTCGTACACTCTTTTCAATCTCAAACATGTAGTCTTGAAAACTATCAACTGATTGACTGACAAGAACTTCACATTGAGCCATAGAAGAAACAGTAACGGACACCTGTTCTCAGTTACTCGTCGTCAACTAAATACAGGCATATGTTCAGCGGATTTGCAAATCCATCTAAGAACGTGAAGTACTGACCCTTTGTTTTAACTGTTCGTGTTCAAAACATAGGGTTTTCAGGGAACAATTTCTATCCTCTCTCATTTTTACCTTTAAACTAAGGTTCGTTCATACTGTCGTGATTGTGTAGCAGTTAGACACCGATGCCAAACATTTGTGTATTGCTGTTGATGATTCTGGTGATATATCTGTTGCATGGGACTTTTATGTACACCTCTACACGTGTGTACATTTTTCTAGCACGTTTTTCCCAGTCCTCTGATAGTTCAAACACACTTTTGCGCTCTATGAATATGTCAGTCGGTTTGGTAACACCGCATTTTTAAAAATTTCCCTTGCATTGTCGTATGTATCGGTTATGGAATTGAAAAAATAAGGTTGTATTCTCCATTTTTCGGCCCAACGTGCCGCATGACAGTAGCAGTCTTACAGCGTAAAACTAAAGACACATGGACTGAGTTATGTTGCTCAGACAGATAACGGAAATCGACGGCAGCTACCAAGTCAACGATGACGGATTCGAGCCATGATGACTGCGAGTGTTTTGTCCAGATTTTTGCAGCCTGACAATATCCAACCATCATGTATAACGCAGCATTTCGATTATCAGCGAACGTCGTGATTGGCAAACGCTGGACTGAAACTTTTGTGCAATTTTTCTTAGTTGGTTATATTGGTACTATCAGTATTGTTATCGTTATTGTATTCCAACATCCCAGTACATGCTGCTCATTTCTTTTGATTCCTCTAACCTAGATCGTATCTAGTCTCATTAATTTATAGGACCCACATTCTTTTTTCAATATTAGCTCCACCTTCTAACGATGTTTCAAGATAATTCTGCGTCGACAGACGAGCTGGCCGGCAGTTGTTTAACTGTAGCTTTTACCATGTCGCCAGTCTGCATGTCGCTGATGTTTTCCGATGTTAAGTTTATGCGAAGTCCCACAGACCTTCTCCATCTTCCTCCAACAAGATGTCTGTCTGCCTTTTCCTCCATCTGTTCATACGGCTTACAGCCTGCGGATGTTTTATAAATTCACC
>LOND01000836.1:67471-87455 GCA_014220965.1 Paragonimus kellicotti | reverse complement strand
GGATTTGCAAATCCATCTAAGAACGTGAAGAGATTTAGTAGGATGTTATTGGTCCACCTGAGTCGTTACCGACGTCTAAACATCTGAGGTCGAAGCACCCGATCAGTTTGAATTTCACACACTTACATTACTGAGCGTGAAATAGGATTTTGAGTAGGAATGCAAGCTGGTGATGCGACCTTTGACCGCCGCAACCTCAAACTTGTGTAAACTAAGAATCGCCTAGCAATGGCCAACTTGCGTTGGTTGATCAGAACCTCTTTGACTGTGCGGAAGGCTTGGTTGGAGTCATCTCAATGATGAATATGAGCCAGTTGTGCACCGACCGCACTGTTGGTGCATTCAGCCAAAACAGTCTCGAACCATGCTGGATGATGCTCTGTGATCCGTTTTGACAAATCGTTCACTCAGCATATTCTGCTGTACGACGTCAGGTAATTGAGTACTTTAGCATGGATTAGTCGAGGACAGGGGCTATCTTTGAGGCTCAGTTTAAGCGGATCGGGTAAAATGAATCACGCACTGTTTTTGTCGGGACTGTATGTCTGTGAGTCTGATAAAGTCAATGTTTGAATGTCTTTATCGCGATACCACTGTTGAATAATGGACAGATGAATACCGTGATGGCCGGTTCTGGCGATTTGGCAACGACCATGTTCGATGTCATTAGGCGATCAGGACAGTCGTTTTCTTTCAGCACACTATCTCATGCTTCTGTTCCTAGTATAGTATATGTCTACAGAGCAAAATTTCATTGTTTTGCTGATAATACTGCGTGCGAGATTTCATTTCTATTTATAAGCACAAAACTACTCAATAATATACTTCCCGGTCCATTTCCTCTGCTTTGAACTAAGCTCTGTAAAGTTTCAGGTTGATATCTAGAAAATAGACCAGGTCTCTTTGTTCCGTTTTGGAAGTAGTTGCTATGAGGTAATACTATTCTACTAAGTTTCTATTTCTACATAGTTTTAAGCTCGTTAAATCTGTATAATTGAATTGATCGGTTGATAAAAAAGGAGAATATTTACTGGTGAGTTCCTATTGCTTATTTGACTTTGGTTACGAAAACCAGGGCAGATATAACGTATCTGTCAACTTTTTCTGGGCGCATAGCGGTTTGCGACAATCTTAATGAGCTTGAGCAGTTTCACGCGGTTGCATGTCACAATTGGCGATCAATAAAGCCGGGCGTCGGTCGGTTAGCGCACACCAATAGTCAAGTTGACTCATTGACCAGCGCAATCAATTTAGTGGAGGGCTTCAGAAAATTTCTATCTGCTATTTTGTTTGCCGGTTAAGTGTTCGGTTTTCAAAGCGCTGTTGGCCTGTGGTTGAAAAGCGTGTGCGGAGTGAATTCATCGCACAAACTCAGTGCGTTATTCCAACTTATAAAGGAGACTGACTGCTAACGTTTTCTTGCGCGGAACCTTTATACTTCGCCCTCAATGTTTCACGGTACTTTGGAGGTAACAAACGAACACTGTGTAATATAATTGCGTGTGCAACACACTGTTCATTACAATAGTTGTTTTCTGCTCTCCCTAAATGATCCGTGTCCCAAGTGTGAAACCCTCAGCTAATCCACTCTCAACTATTGTCGTCCGGCCAAATTTCGTTACGCGCACCAAAATAACAGGTCATGTCTTCCTTTACAGAGTTTGGAGGATGCTATCAGTACGGGCGATCCCTTCCCATGTCTGGAAACCCTGGTGCTCCGGGACATGTTTGTTCAGCGCTCTGAGACATCTTCCCGCTTACTGATGAAGCCGACTTGGTATGAGCGCATGGCGCGGCGTACAAACCCGGTTGCTCACGCTCATAATTCGTGTGTGCGCGGCTCCGAATTGAACAATGTGGACTGGTGTCGTATTGCACATTTACAGGCATTGTCTGATTTATTGACTTCTCAACGTCTGGGCTTTTCCTCCATATGTTCCGAGGGTGTTGGCCTCGCATCGTCTGTTCGAGAAGTTGTTCCCTCAACACATTCGGGACTACGTGGTCCAGATGTATCGATGAGACCGTTCGATTTGTTCGTAAGTTTTCTTTGTTCTTGTCTGTAACATTTCATCGGGGTCTGAGCTTATAGTATTCCATCGGTTATGGGATTTTCGGGCAGTGCACTCATCGTCCTTACAGCCTGCGGATGTTTTATAAATTCACCGGACCTCATAGATATGACTTCTGCAACGATCAAGTTGCACCATACAGCGTGCCATTTTGAAATGCGATACTATCCTTGACAATCACGTATTTATCAACCTTTCAGATAGCGCGTTTTTATAATATAGGTTGTTAAGGTCGAATTACGGAATATAGTAACTACAAGCACATCACAGTTAGGTTGACTACCAAAGAAACAACCAGAAGACAACCTGTGAATTTGTTCTCATGTATAGTCTGATCATAAACTGTAGTCGGTCAGAGCTTCAGTCCGGTTGTTCGGTAATCCGTTCATTGACGATATCCCTCGTCCTTGAATTGTCCCGGTACTCAGCTATGGTTATCCAAAATTCAGGACTACGATCGAAATTAATAATGATATTGTGATAGTTTGCCGCCTAAAATTTGTAATGTTTTATATATGCCTCTGTGGTTTGTGTTTTGGTTGCTTCAGACCAGATACTGTTTCGTTTTTTCCCCCAAAGTACATGCACTTGTACTAAGAATACTTAAGGTTGTTCCAATATCGTAACAGATTTACTTCCTGACTAGTACGTAGAGCTGTGGCAGGCCATCCTCTGAAACTTCGATTGTCTGCGTTGCTGTGCGCACAAATTGTGTTGTGCTAAGTAGGTCACGTTTCTTAACGATAGGTGTATTCATAGCCTAGTGGTTCAAATCAAGACACCACTTATTGCAATGACCAGTTGTTTACTGTACACAGTTTTGACAAAGTAACGATGAGATTATATGATTAATCTAAGTGGTTTTTAGCCGAGTGCACAGTCCGTGTGCAAAAAAGGTTGACTGGAGAGTTCACTATCCGCTCTTTTGTGAAGCTCTGTCGTCCTGGCCACTCTTAGTTCTCCACTGGAATGACTGGATGATCGTCCTCATGACTGCCTTCTCCTCATTAAACACTATTTCGTTTATGCTGCCTTCACTATACTAGTTGCACGAGCGTCCTCACATTGCGAACTTAAACGTTTCATAATTCTCATCTGTGCCTGAAATAAGTAACAACAGTTGCGCAGATTTAGGTGAATCTGGTCATTTCATTGTGCATACTCAACGGCTAATAACAATGGCATAACGACTGCAACGAAGAGGGATATTCTATAAACCGATAAGAATAAAATTCACAGTAGACAGTGATTAACGAATGAAGAAAATATTAGTTTGTGGAATATTTGCAGAACGTGAACATCATCGACTGCCATTTTTTGCGACCATTGACCGCCGCAACCTCAAACTTGTGTAAACTAAGAATCGCCTAGCAATGGCCAACTTGCGTTGGTTGATCAGAACCTCTTTGACTGTGCGGAAGGCTTGGTTGGAGTCATCTCAATGATGAATATGAGCCAGTTGTGCACCGACCGCACTGTTGGTGCATTCAGCCAAAACAGTCTCGAACCATGCTGGATGATGCTCTGTGATCCGTTTTGACAAATCGTTCACTCAGCATATTCTGCTGTACGACGTCAGGTAATTGAGTACTTTAGCATGGATTAGTCGAGGACAGGGGCTATCTTTGAGGCTCAGTTTAAGCGGATCGGGTAAAATGAATCACGCACTGTTTTTGTCGGGACTGTATGTCTGTGAGTCTGATAAAGTTAATGTTTGAATGTCTTTATCGCGATACCACTGTTGAATAATGGACAGATGAATACCGTGATGGCCGGTTCTGGCGATTTGGCAACGACCATGTTCGATGTCATTAGGCGATCAGGACAGTCGTTTTCTTTCAGCACACTATCTCATGCTTCTGTTCCTAGTATAGTATATGTCTACAGAGCAAAATTTCATTGTTTTGCTGATAATACTGCGTGCGAGATTTCATTTCTATTTATAAGCACAAAACTACTCAATAATATACTTCCCGGTCCATTTCCTCTGCTTTGAACTAAGCTCTGTAAAGTTTCAGGTTGATATCTAGAAAATAGACCAGGTCTCTTTGTTCCGTTTTGGAAGTAGTTGCTATGAGGTAATACTATTCTACTAAGTTTCTATTTCTACATAGTTTTAAGCTCGTTAAATCTGTATAATTGAATTGATCGGTTGATAAAAAAGGAGAATATTTACTGGTGAGTTCCTATTGCTTATTTGACTTTGGTTACGAAAACCAGGGCAGATATAACGTATCTGTCAACTTTTTCTGGGCGCATAGCGGTTTGCGACAATCTTAATGAGCTTGAGCAGTTTCACGCGGTTGCATGTCACAATTGGCGATCAATAAAGCCGGGCGTCGGTCGGTTAGCGCACACCAATAGTCAAGTTGACTCATTGACCAGCGCAATCAATTTAGTGGAGGGCTTCAGAAAATTTCTATCTGCTATTTTTGTTTGCCGGTTAAGTGTTCGGTTTTCAAAGCGCTGTTGGCCTGTGGTTGAAAAGCGTGTGCGGAGTGAATTCATCGCACAAACTCAGTGCGTTATTCCAACTTATAAAGGAGACTGACTGCTAACGTTTTCTTGCGCGGAACCTTTATACTTCGCCCTCAATGTTTCACGGTACTTTGGAGGTAACAAACGAACACTGTGTAATATAATTGCGTGTGCAACACACTGTTCATTACAATAGTTGTTTTCTGCTCTCCCTAAATGATCCGTGTCCCAAGTGTGAAACCCTCAGCTAATCCACTCTCAACTATTGTCGTCCGGCCAAATTTCGTTACGCGCACCAAAATAACAGGTCATGTCTTCCTTTACAGAGTTTGGAGGATGCTATCAGTACGGGCGATCCCTTCCCATGTCTGGAAACCCTGGTGCTCCGGGACATGTTTGTTCAGCGCTCTGAGACATCTTCCCGCTTACTGATGAAGCCGACTTGGTATGAGCGCATGGCGCGGCGTACAAACCCGGTTCTCACGCTCATAATTCGTGTGTGCGCGGCTCCGAATTGAACAATGTGGACTGGTGTCGTATTGCACATTTACAGGCATTGTCTGATTTATTGACTTCTCAACGTCTGGGCTTTTCCTCCATATGTTCCGAGGGTGTTGGCCTCGCATCGTCTGTTCGAGAAGTTGTTCCCTCAACACATTCGGGACTACGTGGTCCAGATGTATCGATGAGACCGTTCGATTTGTTCGTAAGTTTTCTTTGTTCTTGTCTGTAACATTTCATCGGGGTCTGAGCTTATAGTATTCCATCGGTTATGGGATTTTCGGGCAGTGCACTCTCTCCTGTTCAGTCGAGAAGCATTGAAAATAAGTTCGATTTGGATGCAGATAATAGATTGATGTTGATTTTTTAAATAGATAATCTCATCATAGTTTACTGGTAAATAGCGGGGGATTTGTTCGATGTGTATTGAACACCACCCACGTCTGATCGCACCTTTTGTTTTCGGATAGGTTTTCCAGTCAGTCACCTTCTAAACGAAGCGTTAAGCTCCGGTTTAGCTCATGAATAGTGCATACCTTTGCCACAGGCGGGACTTCAGCTTCCGCCCACCTTCTCGTTGGACGAACATGTCGACTATTGGGCTGTTGAGTTCGTATCAGGCACAGTCGAATTGTCGTATCTAAACGCTCATCGACCTTCACTCGTGAGTGCTTCCGAAATTCCCGATCGTCTTGAGGAGAGACAGTAACTGTCTTGTCAAATTCAATCGATAACCCTACGTTTGGGACGAGTTGTAACAACAGAAATCGTTACAGTTGTTGGACTGTTATGGATTCCAGTAGGTATTAAGATATTTGGTGTTGGCCGAACACCACTGGCATTTGATCGCAGCTTTCGCATTTAGCTGTGGTAATATCGATGTGTTTCAAATGTATATCGCGCAATTGCGCAACGCCACTTTTGATTACTCCAGAACTGAGAATCCGTGCTTCTGTTTGTATAAGACAGATGGTGCTGTAGTTTGCCGCGAGCGGAGGAGGATAAGAGCAGTTGTGTAGACGAAGATGGGTTAAGTTTCGAACAGACGAGTCTCGTGACGACTGCACACTTTAAGACAAAAGGTCACCCATGTTGTTCACGACGGAGGAGACAACCGGTTCCATTCAATCATCCACACAGGAGAATCGGGAGACGCAGACAAGCTACGCGTGGCATTCCTCAGAATATGAATGTGCACTCAGATATAAGTCGATTACCGACGACGTACACAACATCTAAAGAACGCCGGAGTTTTGGAGCAAGGTTGTTCTTGACTCACCTAAACGTTGGCTATCCAGAGGATGTTATCATGGCCATGTAAACGTGAGAAAATTAGCGTATGCGAAACCCGGAATGAAGATCATTCGAATATGTCTGTTAATTGCATTCATCAGTTTAATATAAATAAACACTTTTCCTAGGTAGGCTAAGAAATAGAGTGGCAATAGCATATTGGTGGTGGAGAAGGAATGTAGTTGTCTTTACCATATTGGTTAATAGAGGGGAACAGAGTGAGTTAGCAAATGTAGCAAGACCTGCAATTGACAAGGTAAATTCCTAACCGTCTCATTTACTGGCAGTGTCTTTACAGTTGTCATGATGGTTCTTGCCATTAAAATTGTGCATGGGCTCCTGCCTCATCTTTGCACGTAATTCTACTGTAATGTCCCAGAATTCAGTTAACTGAAACTAGTACTGTTGAGCTGTTACCAAATCTGATGTCCAGGCCGCCAAGACGCCACGTCGCAGGTCTGCTATTTCTAAATCGAGCTTTTACTAGACCCATCGCTTGTATGAACAGTCTGTAGCATTGACATCATATCTGTGCAGAATTCCAGTAACATTGATGGGTGGACGTCGCCTCACCACTATCAAACTGTAACACTGTCGGTGCGCGTATCTGCGTTTGCACGTTCCATGTGATTGCATTGATGAAGCAGAAATTCCAAAGGGAGTTCCATTAACAAAGGGAAACCCTTAGCCTAATGTGCCTCTTCGAAAGTAGTTGATTGGAAAGTTTTTGTATATGTAAATGCGGTGATCGGCCGTGAGCGGTGGTCGGTTTATATTCATCACAGTTTATCTTTCGCTTTAACGCTGCACAGTACTAACTAATTATTCACATTATCATCAGACCATCATTCGGTATGTACATCAGTATTACATAACATTTCACATACGTCTCTAGTTTGTATATGGTTTGTTTACACAGTACTGACCCTTGGTTTAACTGTTCGTGTTCAAAACATAGGGTTTTCAGGGAACAATTTCTATCCTCTCTCATTTTTACCTTTAAACTAAGGTTCGTTCATACTGTCGTGATTGTGTAGCAGTTAGACACCGATGCCAAACATTTGTGTATTGCTGTTGATGATTCTGGTGATATATCTGTTGCATGGGACTTTTATGTACACCTCTACACGTGTGTACATTTTTCTAGCACGTTTTTCCCAGTCCTCTGATAGTTCAACAACATTTTGCGCTCTATGAATATGTCAGTCGGTTTGGTAACACCGCATTTTTAAAAATTTCCCTTGCATTGTCGTATGTATCGGTTATGGAATTGAAAAAATAAGGTTGTATTCTCCATTTTTCGGCCCAACGTGCCGCATGACAGTAGCAGTCTTACAGCGTAAAACTAAAGACACATGGACTGAGTTATGTTGCTCAGACAGATAACGGAAATCGACGGCAGCTACCAAGTCAACGATGACGGATTCGAGCCATGATGACTGCGAGTGTTTTGTCCAGATTTTTGCAGCCTGACAATATCCAACCATCATGTATAACGCAGCATTTCGATTATCAGCGAACGTCGTGATTGGCAAACGCTGGACTGAAACTTTTGTGCAATTTTTCTTAGTTGGTTATATTGGTACTATCAGTATTGTTATCGTTATTGTATTCCAACATCCCAGTACATGCTGCTCATTTCTTTTGATTCCTCTAACCTAGATCGTATCTAGTCTCATTAATTTATAGGACCCACATTCTTTTTTCAATATTAGCTCCACCTTCTAACGATGTTTCAAGATAATTCTGCGTCGACAGACGAGCTGGCCGGCAGTTGTTTAACTGTAGCTTTTACCATGTCGCCAGTCTGCATGTCGCTGATGTTTTCCGATGTTAAGTTTATGCGAAGTCCCACAGACCTTCTCCATCTTCCTCCAACAAGATGTCTGTCTGCCTTTTCCTCCATCTGTTCATACGGCTTACAGCCTGCGGATGTTTTATAAATTCACCGGACCTCATAGATATGACTTCTGCAACGATCAAGTTGCACCATACAGCGTGCCATTTTGAAATGCGATACTATCCTTGACAATCACGTATTTATCAACCTTTCAGATAGGGCGTTTTTATAATATAGGTTGTTAAGGTCGAATTACGGAATATAGTAACTACAAGCACATCACAGTTAGGTTGACTACCAAAGAAACAACCAGAAGACAACCTGTGAATTTGTTCTCATGTATAGTCTGATCATAAACTGTAGTCGGTCAGAGCTTCAGTCCGGTTGTTCGGTAATCCGTTCATTGACGATATCCCTCGTCCTTGAATTGTCCCGGTACTCAGCTATGGTTATCCAAAATTCAGGACTACGATCGAAATTAATAATGATATTGTGATAGTTTGCCGCCTAAAATTTGTAATGTTTATATATGCCTCTGTGGTTTGTGTTTTGGTTGCTTCAGACCAGATACTGTTTCGTTTTTTCCCCCAAAGTACATGCACTTGTACTAAGAATACTTAAGGTTGTTCCAATATCGTAACAGATTTACTTCCTGACTAGTACGTAGAGCTGTGGCAGACCATCCTCTGAAACTTCGATTGTCTGCGTTGCTGTGCGCACAAATTGTGTTGTGCTAAGTAGGTCACGTTTCTTAACGATAGGTGTATTCATAGCCTAGTGGTTCAAATCAAGACACCACTTATTGCAGTGACCAGTTGTTTACTGTACACAGTTTTGACAAAGTAACGATGAGATTATATGATTAATCTAAGTGGTTTTTAGCCGAGTGCACAGTCCGTGTGCAAAAAAGGTTGACTGGAGAGTTCACTATCCGCTCTTTTGTGAAGCTCTGTCGTCCTGGCCACTCTTAGTTCTCCACTGGAATGACTGGATGATCGTCCTCATGACTGCCTTCTCCTCATTAAACACTATTTCGTTTATGCTGCCTTCACTATACTAGTTGCACGAGCGTCCTCACATTGCGAACTTAAACGTTTCATAATTCTCATCTGTGCCTGAAATAAGTAACAACAGTTGCGCAGATTTAGGTGAATCTGGTCATTTCATTGTGCATACTCAACGGCTAATAACAATGGCATAACGACTGCAACGAAGAGGGATATTCTATAAACCGATAAGAATAAAATTCACAGTAGACAGTGATTAACGAATGAAGAAAATATTAGTTTGTGGAATATTTGCAGAACGTGAACATCATCGACTGCCATTTTTTGCGCCATCCAGCTGTGTTACTTCCACTTATATCTCGGTTGTTTGTTCGCAAGACGTGGGCATCTTGATGTTGACGGATTGAGTTTAGACAAAATTGTTTTCAGTAGCTAGGCCCCTTCCCGTTGTTTTTACTTCTTAGCTAGGATCTCCTCGTTTCTTCGTGATTGTATGGCTGCTAAGAGTCAGTAAAAACCACGGATGCCATGGTACCTACCCAGTATGCCCTTTGCCGTTTGGATTCCTGTCAGAAAACTGGAAACGCCTCACGGAAGCAAGACTTCGTGACCAAACCAAGATCGAACATCTTCTCTTCTAGGCTAACACAGACGCCGACGGAGCATCACGTGACAAGCTCTGTTGGTTGGCGTACGTATAACGTATGCGATATTAATTAACACGGAAATCTCGATCCCGAAAAATTACCGCAACTGTCCCGTGATCTGCTCCCAAGACAAGCCAAAAGACGCGTGCAAAAAACAAGCTTTGTTCCGCCCCAAAAACGTGTGTCCAAGGCGAAAAGAACAAAGTATTTATAGGGGATGTAGTGACCAAAAAACACTCCCGAAACATCAAATAGAACAGTTACCGAAAAAAATAGTTAGGGTCACTAATGCGCATAGCGGAATAAAAGTCGGACGGGTAAAAAAACTAACCAAAGTCACCTCTCGACCACCCTGAACAGTTCCGCTAAGTAGGGTTGAGTCCATCGTTTTTTTTTCTTTCTCGAGGACGGAGGCGGTTTTGGACGGGAAAAAATGGACGCCCTAACAGCAAACCAAAGAAGTATGTGCGGAAACTGTTACACTTAGTGTTCGACACTATCTGGCCGTTCTTAACACGCGTCTGTAAATTTCGAAAGTGCTGATGATCACACACTGTAAGTGAATCGGTTTCACCCGTGTTCACAAAGTGACATTCTCTGAACATCTTTTGCGTGGATCAACTCGGTTTTGCAATAGCATGGAGGAACCGCCCTTGCAGTTCCATTATGCCCTCAGTTCTTCAACAAATAACATCATGCCACCTTCGCGGATGACGCAGCTTGGCAAAAACTATTTGGGCTGTGAGCACCGTATAAACTTAAAGTTTCACTTGCTATATTAAGTCGAAAGTGGAACGAACATTAGTGTCAGTCGTAGGCGGTTCGTAGATAAAAGGTTTTCAGGTTCTACACCGCAGCGTGTTTGTTGCCATGTAACTTATCATGTCACGTATCAGTTGAACATTGTCGGGGTACTCGCCGTATGACTAGCCTAATGTGTAGTAGGACATTTCAAGACATTAGACTGGTGAAAATCAGAATGCTAAACTGATGTGCGTATTTGTTTTTCGATGCCCACTGTTCTACTAGCATACCTTGGCAACCTGTTTCCTCTTTACTTACACCTAGCATATAATGGTAGTCGGTATCCGATGCGAACAGCCAACCATTGCTCACCGACCGCATGAGCACTTCCCGTGTAGAGAAGGTTAAAGAAATCGTCTCACGTGTGCGATAGCAATAATCATCTAATCATCGCACCTCAGGTTATGTTTTGAGGTGCTCATGTTAAGGGCCTCAGTTCGTGACACAAACAAAACTGATTCCAAGCTCTGTTCGGCGATTCTCACTGGATCTGCCTAAGCGAGGATGGAGCCAACTACAATGGAGTGTATCGTTTTAATTATGACTACTGAAGGGCATTCACATTATTTCGAACATGGCCTCGTTTTTGGACACCTGTATCTGATGTCCAGCCCCCGTTTCCGCATCCCATTAAGTGATGGCTTCGTTTGCTAGAGTTAATTTTCTTGTTGCTTTACTCTTTTTCTTTCTCAGTATTCACTTCGAACACACCATTATCTGAACAGTTTGTTGGAATTGGATGGTTCTTGTGGCCCTCTGTCGTACGGACACAACCGGGTCGCCAGTCTTCTAGCCAGTCGAACAGATTCATCTATCCAGCACGTGTCCACGGGGTCCCAGCTTCGACGACGTCTGTCCTCTGATACTGAGACTGATTTCGTTTCACAATCCACACAAACTTGTGTTTGTGGCCTGCTAGAATGGCACTTGTTCAAAAACATCCCAATCTCTTCCACTCAGTCACCACCTCAGCGTGGGTCTTGCAAATCAAAACTTCATGCATCATCAACAACCCAAACAGAATTAACTCTGGAATCATATTCCATGGACCCTTCGATTTCCCGTTTGTCGCATGAACCATCCAACCCGGTCGATGCCCTCGATGAATATGCTTCTGGTATATCGGTCAGTCGAACTAGTCCATCATCGAGTGCCGAACCACAAAAGCAACTGGGTGGACCTCTAGCTTTTCATCCATTCCCACCGTCCGGACAGCACCAGGATTTGTACAGGATCATCACTTCATCTAAATGGACGGACGGAATTCTGGGACATTCTGCTTTCACTAGTCTTTCTTCTTCCAAATCCCCGTATGTTTCAACAGATTCAGGCGAGTGTCCTGGTTGTGCTTTCACTCCGTCTCCCCACCAACCTATGTCTTCACAGGCGGTAAGTTGTTCGGGCGCCCGACTTTATTCCTGCTCTCATCCTATAGTTACCAGGTTAATCATTATACATACAGATCACTTGTCTACATGTGTTTGTTATCCACCGTGTTTGTCACGATTTTATGTAGTATACAACGTGTTTCTTCTTCAAGAATTTGGTTAAAGTTTCGGAAAGCAAAAGCTAAACGAACACTCGTAAGAATGCGCTGGAAACAAAAGCACGTGCCTTTCTTTAAGGTTGCCCTGAGATCTGAGTCATAAGAGAACGTCCGTGAGGGTCGGAATATTCTCATTGATTCTGCAGAACTAAGTCAGGACAGCTACGGCAACAGTATTTAATTCGATAAGGGTTCGTGACCGATGGCCTTGTACCGCTACTTAGCTGACGAAGTAACCAAGCGATTCTATGTTTGTTATCTCGTGTTATTTCAAGGATTGTCTGTTACCATCAATACAATCATGTTTTGTCTGTCCACTGCGTATGTGAACCTCTCTCAACTGTCTTCTCATATCTCACACTCTTCTAAATACAGATCTCTGTAAATAGTGATGCTCATTCAGTTTTCAAAATAGAAATATTGAACTGGTCACGGCATGCCAGTGGTTCGTTTGTTATCTCAGAACAGGCACTGCCATAAACACCTGATTGTGTGCAGCACAAATGATTACAGTGCATTAGACAATCCCGCTATCTTCGGTTAGGCGATGTACAAACCATCCCGCCGACTCTGCGCTTACTATTCAGTGTTCTGTCTCGAACAGGAATCGGGCAACTTCAAGGAGCGCATCAGTTTGCACTTATTACCACGCCTAATCCAATCAGCCATGTGTGGGCAGGGTGAATTGATCATGTCTAGACTGGAATTTTGACATTTTCGGTATTTTTTGTCTCCTAACATTCACGTACCCTCTGGTCGTTTATCTCGATTTGACGTCACTGTTGTCGATTGACTTGAAATATTCTTCTGTCCAGTTATGCCATCAGCTTATAAGTTGTTCTACTCTTGCGTGCTATCTTGGTGTGAATAATGGAAAACTTGGTATTCCGATGTTTTTGTATTTCACTTCGATTTTATCGAAATCTTCACTTCATGTCTTGGGTGTAGATATCATGTACTCGTCTGGAGACCGGCCTACAACATCGTCCTCGCAAATGGATTGCCCGCGATGCGACCATTGACACGTCCGAACTCCGATGTCATACGTCTCCGGGGCTGCTTGTCCTGACCATTTTCCAACCTCCGGACTCTGCGTTTAGTAATTTGACTTCAATTCACTTTGAGAACGTAAGTATCTGATTCTTGTACATTCAAAGTTGATGATCACCCTTCAACTTATGTGTTTATTATTTCTGAACTTACGGTCATGACAACTGATTAGATCGAACCCGGCAGGTTTTTAATAGTCTGTACTAGATTTTCTACATCGGTCGTCGTGTGATGCTTCCGTCTAAACGAATCACATTGTATAATTGAGATTTCACAACTACAGGTACACTTGTTTGTTTGCAAACAAATCTTAATCGATTTTGACACTTCATATCCATCTTCTCAACCGCTAGATTATTTCAACAACACTCAAGTTCACTCGTGTATTTCACCTTCAGATGAACTTTCTGACTTACCGCATGCTTTCGAACTCCATAAACTTCGTTAGAGTATATTCTTATCCAGGTCAAAAGTCGAATTCCAATTCACATATTTTGATTGCTGGGACACTGGCTTAAAATGGCATCGACCTCAAACTCCACCTCAACGAAGTATTCTAGTCAGTAGTTTGAAACATTGTAGGGTTAAGTTTGCGCCCATTGTTCGCTCACGTAGGCAGGTTCCTATAGATTGGATTACTGGTCATAGTTAAGCAGATGTTTGATGCATGCTCATATTGTGTTGTAAAAATATGCCTTTTACGAACAAAACAAAATTGCACCTGGTGTTCCTGTCCTAACCGAGGTTCTCGTAAGTCTTGTCTGTCAATAAGCCACTGGTTGTTCTTTTCAGCTAATCATTTTCGTCTATATTGGTTCCCTAGTCATAAATGACCACAACGATTTGCTGTGTGATTATGGTTCTTCTCAGAACACACCATACTATTGCTGGTTATCTCATGTTTCGTACACTGTGGGTCACATTTCTTGTGTTTAATGTTCCCGGTTGTTACTGGTTCTTGAACCGGAGACAAACGGTTTCTGAGCTCAGGACACTGGCTCTTTTTTTTTTGAGATCAGCATTGGCTGAAGCTGTGCATTTGACGTGTAACTGCCATGCACATTACTACTTTGATCATCCCAGGCATTTCGCTATACCTTAACAACAATCATTCGATCGTTTACTGGTGTAGATGTGCACATGGACGTAAGCATGGTAACACGCAGATGACGCGATAGGACCATGCACGATTGACTCTGACAGCAGTACGAAGACGTGAATACAGACAGTCCCAACTAACTAGCCATCATCTTATTGGCTGGACTTGAAAAGTCAGTACCAAAACGATGCTTTATGGTGCTGGAGAACATGTCTGAGATGATCACAGTAGTAATATGTATGTAGGGTACATATCGAATACGCGGCTGTTGCCCATGGTAGGCTTGTCAAAAGACAGGCAAGAGCGACAACCTCCTGTGTTCGGTCATCCTTTAATCATTACTTCCGGTCCAAGAACCAGCCGGAACGACTGAGAAGATTACACGCATGAAGTATGAGCTAAATAGCAAAATGATATGGTAGTCTATTTATCTTCACTGTTAAACAAACCATATTGTGTTCTGTTTCTCTAAGTTAGTTTATTGTTGTTTTGTTTCAGCTTGGCCTATCTCACGTGGTTCTGAGCGGCGCCCCACATTTGAAAAACATCACGCTGGAAAATTGCGCTCAATTGCAGGCCGTACTATTCCCACGTGCAAATTCTCCCCTTCCGACCGATGGCACTGATTCGTTTCCTGTGGACTCAGTGCCTTGCTTGCGTCGTGTTCGTGTGATCCGTTGTCCAAAATTCGCCATTTACTATCTGCTTCACACCGTAGCTTGTCTCTATCCAGCGCATGACGAGAACATCTCCATTACATACCGGTATCATACCGTTCCATGTTCTGTAGGCTTCGCTTTTGTAATCCAATGTCTCTGAATCTACCATAATATTTTTTTCTTGCAATCCTCATTTCAGACCGTTTGGACACTATAACGAGTCGGTCGAACGAGCTTTGTGGTCGCGAGCTCATCACGCTCACGTGCTCGTATCACATGACTACAAACAGTATGAGAGTGAACGAGAAATGGAAGAATTTCACTCCACTTTTGATCAGCTGTTCAGAGAGGTGATCAATTTTGCCGAGTAAGTTCACACGGAATCATATTCTTTTGTATGCACAACTTTGGTGCGAGGCTTTTAACCGTCGATATTCTTCGCTCTACTGACACATTTTCTCAGTTTATGTGTTTGGAGCTAAATTACTAGCTGCTTGTTACTCTGGTTACTCCTCCGTTTTTAATAGTTGCATGCCTTATACAAAGGTTGTACGTAAACTGTAGTGGATGCTTGCTTGTGCACGCAGAGGCCTGTTCCCGCTCGAAACTTTAATGTGGAATGTGAGATCTGACGATCTGCATTGGGTCGTTTGTTTTGCATTTTAGTTTTAAAGATCCAATGATACGAATGAATGAGGAGTATAAAGGTAAACGTGTGTCAAACTCTCCGCGATTTTTACGCTCGCTTGATTGAAAGTCGCACATGTAGAAATCTAATTACTCCGTCCGACCTCTAGCGTTTAAATTCTCTGAAATTTTCCTCCTATAAATCTATCATTTCACTCGACTTCGACGCATTTTCTCCCAAGTTCAGTGCATTTTTAGGCAGTAAACCCAGACTTCAAAAAACTGCACAAAATCCCGCTTTTCGACCTTTCCAAATGCATCCTGAACAGCTCCAAGTATCGATTCTCTCATCCCTATTTGATTTCCGCGCAAGCTTTTCTTCTATTGGTGGGCGCCATGTAACAAAAAGTCAAGCGAGTGAGGTGCGTACCCGGCGAAATTCATTATAGAATCGGCTATCAAACTCATCCTGAGTTTCGAGTTGTGCACGGATGTTTTGTTGTAATGCGGGGTTCGTTGACACAAACCAGTCTTGGGGCGAACCTTAATGAGACATTGGAAAAAATACTTTCGACCCCAGCATACCGAGCAAACAACACAGCATGACATCCTCAAATCTGCCATTGCGATTATTTCTTTTCAAGTAGCAAAAGTTATGGTCATCACTTCACCGACCGAATTTTGCCTTTCACTTCCTTCAGGAACGACGCTTCAACTTCTGGAATGTATTAAATTTGTCTATCCATCTTTGAATTTAAAACGGTTGATTTATTTCATGAGTGAGAACAGAATAATGCGAAGACGGAAGCTGATAGGTGATCACGTCCTGTGTTGGCTCTTCAACGCTAGGCAGCAGTTTGTAATTAAGTCATTGAGTTTCCCTTGCTCAGTCCATCATGATGGTAAGAATATTTACATTGTGAGGTGCAAACGTTATGTTTGTTTTCAGTGGATGTTGCGGTGAGGCAACAGAAGAAAGCAGTGCATATCCCTGAGTGGCGAGTGCAAAGTTTAATCCAGCCCTGTTTGGCGTTCCAACTCACGAGCAGAAACCGGAAATCCTTGACGGCAAAACACCTGGTCACAGTGAATTGTATGATTGACCCCGCCATTTCGTTCACGGTCTTATTATGCAGTCGGAACCTGAGGATGTTGGCGACCTCCGAACTTATTTCTATCAAGCGCTCTGTGGGCAGAAGGTGCTGACTTAATTGATCTTTTTGCCATGGCATTGGAACCGTTTCTCCTATCCTGTTATGTGCCCATGCGACGTCCGCTCGTTCACATTTTCGCCATACCCTAAATCCACATCTGAATGTTTTACCTGGTCGATTGATGAGAAACACTTGTACCTCTCAGTGCATGTACCTTTGTTTTCTTGATGAACTGCCTGTTTGTGACTGAAGCGCCAGGCACACCGGTTAAACCTATTGGTGCTTCGGCCCTAGGATAAAATACCATTTGCCAAAATTGTTTCAGATCAATTGTGCAGCCTAGCTCGTTAATTCCGGGTTCACGCTAACGTCCGACTTCCTCGATAGTCGAGCAAATTGGCTGAGGGTTGTCAGATTAATCTCGACGTGATATTTATGACCGTGATGCATTACCCTAATCTGCACTTCTTGTGTTTTGTTAAGCTGGTTGGCACTGGCCGCCTTACGTCAGTATTGTGTGCAAAAACGAGTATACATATATGTGTGTATATCTTCAGGGTTATCATATTTTGGCACTGTGAATTCAATGCCAGCTTTCATCTTATTACTATATAAATTTATCATGAGTTTTTCCCGTTGTGACGTATGTTTTGCCTGTCCCAGCTAACCGTTGCGGGAATAACTGGTTAAAATTATGACATCAGATGTTCAGACCGGTCGTGTCCAGTTTGTGCGTAGTATAATTGTCATCAGTAGGTAAATTCAAGCTCATACAGGGCACTGGACTGCGTTTTCACACGATGCAGCCATCAAAATCACGGTGGGTGGATGACGACACGTCCGATCTTTCACCGTTGCTGTTAGTCACATGCTGGTTGCCTGTGGAAGTGTGCCCGTAGTATACTTGATAGAGTGTGGTTGCGTTTTCCTAGTGCTCAATTTTCCCCCTTTTTCTCATTCATAACCATATTATTGCTGCCTTTTTGCAACTCTTATTTCGTGATTACATAATAATTGATGTGCTTGTAGATGTGTCTAGTCCCTGTTTGTCCCTATCTATATGATGTATATAACTAGCATGTTTTACGTTTGCGACTGATGAGAGTAAATGAAATGTTAACATATCGCAATATATGTCTTCTTTCTGCTCTGATGAAACTCTTATTCCGAAAAAATCTGCTGACCGTCTTTTTCCTGACTTATCTACTATTTGGCCTGATGATAAATTACTAAAAACGAGCTTGTTTGCCGCATTGTTTTCCATGGCTTCTCTTGGATTTTTTTTACACGATTCATTCAACCTGTGAACCTAAATCTGTTTAAAGACCTAGCAGTTTGATTGCACACATTGTACTAAGTTTCGATTTTTCCTCTGTTTGTGTCAGCATGCTCGTTCGACGCGATTTGCTCTCAGTCAGTCCGAAACCAAAATCAACGCTTCTAATTCCGTCTACTTTTCGGAGATCCGAGCACGGTAAGCCGTTTTGTCATCAGTTAGACCATTTTCTCCTCCACCCTCACGTTCCACTTGGTCGTTTGACACTACTGGTGGATTTATTAGTAGCTGATTATATATCAGCATTTTGTTCCAGTTATCTGCGACCCACAGCTTTTCCCCCGCCCTTAATGATGTCTTCAACTGTGATTGTACAAGCTCGTCTGTTCGTAACTAACACTACGCATGATCATGCCGGAGTTCCGATCGTTTTTGACACACGTTTTTCAATTCGTTCGGTTGCCGTTTCGGGCTTCCCACATAGTCATGTATCATAGACTCGGTTAGTGAACGTACAGTGACCTCAGACTAATTCGCCGTCCAATATAATTCATTCGTCATTTTATCAGGACTGAATGTAGTACGGAAAATTACTGCATGCAAGTAAATTCTCGTCACTTCACCACTTCGTGTAATCCCTCAGTTTGTCACTCCCTTCAAGGGATGAATTAGCCTCTGTGTTTGTTCTGCTTACAGGGCTTTTCAACTTCAGACCCTTTCTGAATAGTTTTCAATAACCATATGACGATGATCCTTCTTACAACTGCACGCATGTGCTATGTTTTGTGCACGTGCAATGGATAAGTTTAACAATGGCATCAACTTGTCTTGTGTTTGTTTTTGAGTTTTTTTTGAAGCGCATTGTAGCTGTGATGGTTGTTGATGTCTCATGATGTTTTATATCGGTTATTTTCAAATTGGAGTTTGGATGAATTCTCTTTTTATGTTTTTTAAGTGGTACATCCTTTTTCACGTAAGGGATTATGTGTTAATCATCCCGCTAGCATCGGGTTTTTCCAAATAGGTGGAAACAAACCTGTTTCCTTAAGGTACACACATGGCAGCTAAATCTCTTTAAAGCGAGCATATGCCAAACGGTAATCAGATAATAATTGTGCATGATCGATTGCCTAGATTGTACCCAACATTCATTCGGATCGGTTTAGTTAGGTCTAAAGTTACTCATCCAATAAGCTGTCGCACCCTGGTGCACCTGAACAGATTGTGCTCAGCAAAGTCACGTCGTGTCCAAGATTCGGTGCACTTCTGTTCATACGCATTGAGGGTGATGACAAAACCGAATCAACTATGGCAAACGGTTGACATAGGGAAAATTGCAGAGGGACAGTGGACTGAAACTAAATTCAAAGAAGCAGTAAATGTTGACAATAAAATTACACATTCTTGAATTAGTACGTTTCGATAGGTATACTGGGTTTACATGTCCCCGTAGAATTGGCCCGACGTTTAAGTAGCAACCGCGTACCTCCTGACGACGGGAGAATGAAAGCATCCTGCATCTTGTCATATTCTGGACGAGTTGTTATTGAAGTTCATCATCATCATAGACAGCAATACATCAGTGGTTCACACTGATGCTTAACTGCCACACAACCACGAAGAAGAAAAAAAAGCAAACCCCATACAGAGGAAAAAAGAAGCAGATGGGAAACGACCTAACTATTAAAAATAGCTTCGTCTATATTCAAACATTCAACATCAAGGTGCCTACACCTTGCAAACAAACAACCAAACTGTAAGTGAAAGTAAGGCGTCATCAGCAAGACAGCTTCCTTACGGCTTTCACTGCCCCGCGTCATTAAGTGCACTCACTTCACAGACAACTCGGCCAAACAACGACAACATTCACGCCACTGAGCTTGGCTAGCCACCATCTCACCTAACGTCTCCAGCCACCGACTCTGTGAGTC
>LOND01000836.1:49761-67145 GCA_014220965.1 Paragonimus kellicotti | reverse complement strand
TTCACGTCCTCTAACCCTGAGTGACCACATTTCGCTGCCGTAACGTCATGCAGCCCTCACTGCTGTTTGATAAACGCGACCCTTAAGCTTCAGAGAAATACCTCTCTGTCGTCATAGGTGACTCAGATTAGCAAACACCGCCCTAGCCTCGGAAACACGCGCTTCTATTTCATTCCCAACATCTCAGCCGCCACCACAGATGCAGCTTGCCAGGTATACAAACCGGTCAACAACCTCCACGATTTCATCATCTAACATTAAATCTATGTAATCACAGCAGTCACCTAGAAGCCCTTGGTACTTTGAGTTTGCCAAGCTCATTCCGAAGTATTTAACAGAACGCGAAATAGCGTCCAGTGTTGTTTGTGCCGCTTGAAAGTTGTCAGACAGCAATACCTTGTCAGCATAATCAAGATCAGTCAGTCTTTCACCAGGTAGGAGGTCCACCGGCATCTTGTGAGTGCCGCAGACAGTCCTCCATTATTTCGTCTATGACGAAATTGAACAAAAATGGTGAAAGGGGACAGCCTTGACGTACGCCGCTCCTGGTGCTGAAACTGTCAGACAGTTCACCGTAAACCCTAACCTGAGCTGAAGTATGGGAATAAAGCGCCGACAGTATGTTCACATACTTAGTCGGTACACCCCTACGTTTAAGCGACTCTAAAAGTGTAGATCGGTCCACCGAATCAAACGCACCTTTATAGTCGAGGAATACGGCGATTGTTGGCCGGCGGTACACATGACGCTGCTCCAGAATTTGACGAAGGGTAAAAATGTGATCTATACAACCCCGCCCAGGGCGAAACCCTGCCTGTTCTTCCCTAATGTTTACTTTAGTTATTACGACACCACTCATGTTTCATGGGGATTCCACCAAAACATCCCATTCGTGCACCTTTTTGGCAGAGAGACATAAGGAAACCAGAATGGATTGTGAATTGTGGCGTTGTGTATAACGCGGTGTTGTGTGATGCAGATTCATCTGGACGGACCAATCGAGCTTCTCTTTGTCATCTTGCTGTAATTCCACTTATGGAGAGCTGGCATTTAACCTTCATTTCACGCGTGCGCTCATCGCGGCGGCCACGACTCAATAGTCTAGTTCTGAACCATTTTGTAATTGTCTGCTCGGTTAATCGTACCATTTTGATTGACACGTAATATCGGTGATTGATCGTACACGCTTTATCCGTGTTTTCTAGTTGGCTCATGAATTTTTGTGAGGTTTTTCACCGGCTACATGTGTGGCTCGTTTCTGTACATTATGAATCATACTTGTTAATGCAAACCACAAAGGTCAGCGGACTTCCTGTTTGTATTGTTAGATATTGGATTGTGTGAGTGTGAAGAACTTCTAGCTGTTATTTTGGTTAGTAATTCCTTTTAAAACCATGCATTGGGAATGAATATTTCCGGTGAGATTGGAATTTACGTGTACAGTATTTCCCAGTTTTACCGATCTTAACCATTACTCGTTTTTAGGGTCCGGTTGGGATCTTGTTACTGATATTCCGTGGATTCATGAAATTTGCTGTTCAATGCTTCGTGCTAACGATACGCGACGTTCGGATCAAGCCGACCAGTTTTATGAAGTCCTCTCAGATGTCCAAACCGCCCCACATGTTTTGAAGCTGCAACGCCGCGGAATCCATCTACATGTTCAATATCGTGATGTGTGTCCGACAACTGTTCCGTGTAATTCCTCCACTGTTGATGATTACATTCCATCCTGTCACATGTGGAACTACTCAGAACAGTATTTGTCCTCCACACACCCTTCCGTTGACTTGAATGCTTGGGGTGATGGACTTGATGAAGCCTATGTTTCGTCTTTGCCTTCTCGTCCACTGCAGTGTAATAGCCAATCTGAAGTTTGTACTCTTTCGGCATGGCAGCGCCTTCTTCTGTCACAGGAAGAATCAGAACCAGAGACAACCAGCCAGTTTGCGGCACCTGTGCTTGGTAAAACCGCCCGTTTCTCTACCGGTGTGTGTCGAAGAGAATCGAGGTCACGCCATCTAATTGCTCGTAAACATAGCCAGTGTAATCCTTACTCGTCTGCTGAGATTATTGACCCTGTTGGCAAACGGCCTCGGTTGGAATTAGGTCCTACAATTTGCTCCAAACCCAATTCACTGAATTCGGACAGCGAATCTGGTGCTTCGAATGCTCTCACAATTGTTGGGACACGTAAGCGATCCCTTACTGCACATACAGTGGATACAGATCCGTCTCCAGCAACGAAAAGGTGTCGATTGAGTTCTTCCAAACAGTCTAACGTTGGTTAAACTTGTACATCTATCCCCTTTTGGTCCTCCTTCATAACTTGTGCGTTTGGCTTGCGTCTCGCTCCTTTGTCGATTTGACTATCATTCAGGCGTGCATTCATCTGGCTTTTGCGCACTCACGTGATCTCCACCTTTTCGCGCGGTGTGTGCGTGTTCTACAGTGCTCATTTACAGCCTCACCGACATTAATTGTGATGTCCACTTTTTTGCCTGTCCTATGTGACCTCAACAATCCGTGTAAAGAACATCAGCGTTTTCAACTGTGCTACACAAGCCACTCTCACAGTGATTCATTATTGCATTTCCCTTACCGTCTCCACGCGCTCGGAACCTGTGCACCTATCCCATCGTTTCCCCTGTCATTCAATCCCCTCCCCCGGACTATTTTGTTGGTGCCTTGTTTCATTCACAAACGCACGCAAGTGGTCTCTTTCTTACCGATTTGCAATAGAACGACAGACGGTGCGTAGCGTTCATAACCTGATATCGTTTGTCCACTTCCTGATTTTTTGTTTCAACATGTTTTTGTGTGTAAGCAGATATTCCGGTTTGTGAGAAGGAATGCTTCTTTTTGTCCTCGTTGCTGGTTACCTTTTGTTTCGTTCCCAGTTTGTGTATGCGGGCTCTCATTGATAGTATGGTTACTAGTAACAACGTATGATTATCCATATTGCTGTTACAACCTTGATCGCTCACCTTCTCCTAGTCTTCTTCCTCTTCTGTCTGTAAATGAGTTACGTGGGTCTGTGATAATCGTCAATGAATTATCTTGACCGATAATTGGTACGTTTTTGTCTCCTTATTTTTCTTTAGGTTTTTGTGCTTGCGTTTTGCCGGTTGTTGTACAATGTGGACTTGTTCAACTTCCATCCAACATCTCTGTTGCTGTCTGGCTTTTGCTGGTGCATTTTTATTATCGATTCGTTTGGTTGCACTTAGACTTGATGAGAAATATCTTGAGACTCAGTGTGGAAATTTTGATTGCCTTGAGGATACCTGGTCGAGTCGTCATGACCACATTCAGAGCTTGTTAAACGTTCCATGTTGCGTTGCTAACATCGCTCTGTTCGACTTCAGTTCATATCCACTCGTCTCTTTTCCCGCTCTTGCAACGAATAACTGTTCCTACGGTTTTTTCTCAACAAAGCACACGTATTTGTTCCTTAGTACAATTTCCGATTGCATTACCACTGCTCACCTTCGCTTTCCTAATATTTTCTCCGTAGACGACTATTCCATCTTTTCTACGTTCCAACTGTGGATGACATGGAGACGATTTGTTTCTGTGGTACGATTGGTGATCACGGCTTGCATATCTCATAGTAGTCATAGCGCAGCATCGCAACATCACACACACCCCTGCCTTGTCAGGCGGATCGTTTGTTTGACTGGTCGAATTTTCTGACGTGTTCTATTCCTGTGTCAGAAGCACCAATTTCCTCGCTTTTTCTCTCTGGTTACTGTTTTTCGCACAAGATAAACGTTTGTATTTTTAAATTTGTTCTCATACGAAAAGAACTAAACGTTTGCAATTATATATTGCGTGGATTTTCAATCGGGTTTGTGAATTCATGATACAAAAGGCCTATTCGTCAACTTTGTCCAGATCTGAGAGCCCACTCAATGGTACATTAATCTAGTATGCCACGAGGTCTCTACGCCCTGTTGCGACTGAGTAATAGCAATTATGCTACCTCATATCCTCTGTCAACCGACTGTCCACAACGCAACTGCCTGTCTGGCCTGATCACTTTGTCTTACAGTGCCCGCATAATGGCAGGAGTTAACTGACCGTGGTAATTGAACGTTTCCTAACCAAAACCTCATCTCTTAAATGGTTGAGTTTCGCATGCCAAGCGGCTTCGAGATGGCAAGCTCAGATTGTACATCCCGAAAGTCTGAAAACGGGCCTTCCTTGTTCTGTTAGTTAGCTCTCGTTAACCTGTCTAGTTGCGGGAGTATCGTTGGGGATCGATTGGTCAGCAAATCGCATTGGTTACATCATACTGATAATGCACTTGTTACTTCGGACAGTTCAGTGTAGCCACCAGAAGTTGTCGGAATTTACTAGGCATTTGGTGGGCTTTTCGGTTGCTGTTGGAGAACTGAGTTGTTTCATTTTTGTGTACGGCTGAGAAATGCTGTTTGTGAACATCCATGAGAGAGCTATCTCATGTTTGCTGAAATAATCTAACTGACGGCACGTACTTGTCAATAGGGTTCTCCGTTTCTCTAATATATTTAAGAATTGCCGTAGCGTAACACAGTACCAGCAAAACCGATTCGTCTGCGTGTTGTGTTTACCGTGTCATGTCCTGTTTGATCCGTCACAACGAGACTGGACCTTGACGTGGTGTGACGGCTTGCGCATCTCGATGACCTATTGGGCTAAACTGGACGGTGTGGCCACCACACCGATAGAGTCACTCATACCAGGCAGGCCAATGGGTAGAGGTCTGACAAACCAGTCTCCTGGTCCTCCAGGTTGGCATCTTTTTCCGGAAAAAGTACCAGTTCTGGTACATTGCCACCCAACCGCTGCCTTGCGGTACAGGCTTTTGAGCCAAAGGCTTTGGTTGAGAACCCTAATCGTTCTCCTGTCTAGGTCTGGGCGTCCTGGCAGTATCTCAGCCCACACACAACCATGAATATTCACAACAATAAATCCATACTGCATCGGCCGTCTCGCAGTATAAACCGGGTCGCCCTATCTGCTGCATACAGCAGGGTGGATAGGCGAAATCATGCTACTGCTGACCCCTCCCCCACTGTCCTATCAAATTTAGCTCTCAGGCCCCTCCCGACCTCCATTTCTGATAATTACTCTACAGGTCCCACAACAGATGTAGCTAACTGTAGTAACACTGAGCCGGTAAGTTCCGTCTCTTGCCTTTCAGCTTCAGGCCTCCCTCGTCCCTTGCTTAGACCTAGAACGCGAATTAATATAGGTGCCTTCAACGTTCGCACGCTAAAACAGATAGGTCAGCAAGCGGCTCTCGCACGAACGCTAGACTCGTTGCACGTTGATGTCTGCTGTATCTCGGAGACTAGAATCCATGACAGTAGTCAACGTATGGAACTAACAGCACCCGCATTGTCTACCCGATACTGGTTATACACTTCGGGTGACTCCACAGCCGCTGTTACAGGTCAGGCTGGGGTAGGTATAGTTCTCAGCACGACGGCCGCAGCCGCATTAGTAGATTGGATTCCTGTTAACAGTAGACTTTGTGCCGTCCGCTTGGCAGGTTCTGTTAAAACCAGCTCTAGACGCAAAACTTTCAGAAATTTATTCATTGTGTCTGCTTATGCTCCTACTGACTGTAGTGACATCGGCGTCAAGGACGCATTTTACTCGGATCTGGCCACTCTCCTTCGGTCGACACGTGGCTCTGATATAGTCGTTTTGGCCGGAGATATGAATGCCCAGGTCGGTCGCCTTGGTGAAGCCGAATCTCGTTTAGGTGGTAGGTTTGGGATAGCATCACATCGATCAGATAATGGTGGGCGATTGTTGCAGCTGTGCGCTGAGCATAATCTATTTTTAGCCAGTACTGGTTTTAGGCATCGTGCACGTCAATGCTATACTTGGCGCCCGCCTTCTCCGAATCAGGCCTGGTCTCAGATAGACCACATAGCCGTTAGTTATAGGTGGCGGGGTTCCATTCAAGACTGTCGTTCTTATTGGAGCACGTACTTGGATTCAGATCATGCGTTGGTACGTTGTCGTTTTGTTCTTACTTTTGCTGGGCAACGACCCCACCGACAGCAACGGTTAGCTGTTGAGAAACTGGCTTTACCATCGGTTAGACATAATTACCAAACCAGCTTAGAAAGCTGCCTTAGTGGTACTCACTCCGAAGACCCTAGTAGCTGCTGGACTCAAATCTCACAGGCCATTCAGAAAGCAGGTAGTGTAGCTTGCGGCACAGGGGTACCTGGGGTAAGCAAACATTGGATTTCAGAGAAATCCCTGGAGTTGTTGGAAGCCAGACGGAAGGTTCCTCCTGGTAGTTCACATAACAAGTCTAGAAGAGATATCCGTAGGAAACTGAAACGTAGTCTAAAGGCTGATCGTGAGGCTTGGTTAGTGGAAAAAGTTAAGGAAATGGAAACCGCATTTGCCTCAGGGAACATCGGTAAACTGTTTAAGCTGATCCGCCACTGGTCCCAGGCGACCGTCGGTCAGTGAAGCTATCAGCGAGGTAGATGGTACACTAATCTGTAATAAGTCCAGAAGGTTAGAGCGTTGGGCGGAACACTTTGAGGGTCAATTTAGTTGGCCTGCTGCTTCTATTGCGTTGCCGCCACAAACTTGTGATGTAGCACCCTGGTCGGTAGATTTGGAACCACCCACTGAGACTGAGGTTCGCAATTGCCTTTCGGCTCTCAATCGTAATAGGGCTGCTGGCCCAGATGATCTCGTGCCGGCACTTTTCAAAGAAGGTGGAGAGGCGTTAGTAGAGGCATTGACTCAGTTGTTTCAACTTGTCTGGACGACGGAGACCATCCCTCCGTGCTGGGGTCACTCGATAATAGTTCCCATATTTAAGAAAGGAGCCCGGGGCTCTTGCGAAAACCATAGAGGGATTAGTTTGACCCAGTCATTTCAAGGGTTCTAGCATCAATTATACTTCGTCGACTCACTGCAGTTCGGGAAGTAAACATTAGGGAAGAACAGGCAGGGTTTCGCCCTGGGCGGGGTTGTATAGATCACATTTTTACCCTTCGTCAAATTCTGGAGCAGCGTCATGTGTACCGCCGGCCAACAATCGCCGTATTCCTCGACTATAAAGGTGCGTTTGATTCGGTGGACCGATCTACACTTTTAGAGTCGCTTAAACGTAGGGGTGTACCGACTAAGTATGTGAACATACTGTCGGCGCTTTATTCCCATACTTCAGCTCAGGTTAGGGTTTACGGTGAACTGTCTGACAGTTTCAGCACCAGGAGCGGCGTACGTCAAGGCTGTCCCTTTCACCATTTTTGTTCAATTTCGTCATAGACGAAATAATGGAGGACTGTCTGCGGCACTCACAAGATGCCGGCGTGGACCTCCTACCTGGTGAAAGACTGACTGATCTTGATTATGCTGATAAGGTATTGTGTTTGACAACTTTCAAGCGGCACAAACAACACTGGACGCTATTTCGCGTTCTGCTAAATACTTCGGAATGCGCTTTGCAGCCTCAAAATGCAAAGTGCTTCTGCAAGATTGCTGTGATTACGTAGATTTAATGTTAGATAATGAAGTCATGGAGGTTGTTGACCGGTTTGTATACCTGGGAAGCTGCATCAGCGGCGGCGGAGGTGTAGGGAATGAAATAGAAGCGCGTATTTCCAAGGCTAGGGCGGTGTTCGCTAATCTGAGACACCTATGGCGACAGAGGTATTTCTCTGAAGCTTAAGGGTCGCGTATATCAAACAACAGTGAGGGCTGCATTACTTTACGGCAGCGAAATGTGGCCACTCAGGGTAGAGGACGTGAACCTGTCTTCAGGTATTTGACCACCGATGTCTGCGTTCGTTCGCTCGTATCGGGTGGCACCGGCGAGCGAGCAACGAGGAGGTTAGGAAGCGGGTGTTTGGCACTGATTGTCAAACGAGTTCTTTTGTTCAGTCACTACATTTGCACAGACTTAGATGGTTAGGTCATGTACTAAGGATGCCAGCTAGTCGTTTGCCACACCGAGCACTCTTTGCCGACGCTGCGGCCGACTGGCGCAAGGTGCGAGGTGGACAGATGATGACCTGGCGTAGACAAATGAAATCGTTCACGAAGGGGTTGGATCACTGTAGATCGGGTTCGTCTCCCGGGCTGGGGCCCTCGCGACTCACAGAGTCGGTGGCTTGAGACGTTAGGTGAGATGGCGGCTAATCGAGCTCAGTGGCGTGAATGTTGTCGTTGTTTGGCCGAGTTGTCTGTGAAGTGAGTGCACTTAATGATGCGGGGCAGTGAAAGCCGTAAGGAAGCTGTCTTGCTGATGACGCCTTACTTTCACCTACAGTTTGGCTTGCGTTTGCAAGGTGTTGTCGCCTCGATGTTGTGTGTCTGAACTATAGACGCAGCTCTTTTATTAGTTTTGTTCACTTTCCCTCCCCTCTTCTGTTTTCTTCTTTCTTTCTATATAGGCTTTTTTCGTGGTTGTGTGGCAGTTAGGCATCAGTATGAACCACTGATCTATTGCTGTTTCTGGTGATGATGTCCTGTTTGATGTCTGGGTGTAACAATATAAAACAGCGTAATCAGCCACTCTTGACTTGTTGCATGATTGGAGGATATTTGTCCCGATTTGGATCGCTAGTGACTCCGGTCGACTCCTCAGCTGGAGTTCAAAAGTTGTTGAGTGCCATTGATGATCAATTCTGAAGGATTGACATCACTATTCAGACTTCTTTTGGAGGCTTAAAAATTTGAAATGAAAACGCTGAAATCGTTCCTATTGAGTTTTGGTTGAAGCAGCTTTCCTATTGGGGAACTCTTAACCAACGAAAATTCGCACGCAGTCTGTTTCGAACTCAATGGAGACTGGTCAGCGCGATCGGTTGCTGCGGCGAGTTTGTTTAGTGAGGAACCGGCGATTTGAAGTGTTCGGACCTAATTCACTGCCAAACAACCGAACTGACTGGTTCATGCCTATGGAGTGCAGTAACCAGTTAAGTAATTAAAGGCGATGGTTGCAGTCGAATAACAACCGGTAGTGCAGATGTTGCTGTTCTCTTCACGAAGTGTATTCTTCATCAGATGGGTTTGTGCGGTTCGGACTGGATTTCGGCTCTCCAGGTACGGTTACAGTCGTTCCAATCGTGTTGCTGATGGTCATAAACGGCAACTGGCAAGTTTCCCTCGAAAACCCACTATGCAGCCTTCCCATATTCAGCCACTACTATTGTACGGAACGGAAATGTCGGTGATGTAGAAAGCAGGTTTGCCGGCAAATCTGAGATGTGTGCTTTCTTTTTTCAGCACTTCCACCTTCGGTTAGATGTAGTAGTCATGTGAACTTTACTGGCGGACCTTTCAGTGCTAAAATTCGATTACCGACAGGAAACCTGTTATATTACAAGCGTAACGTCGGTGACTGACATTCAACTGATCTAAACGGATAATAAATAACCGAAATAGTTATCAGCCTAATCTGATAATCGCATACGAATTTGAAGTCAACTGCCTACCGTTTCCAGACACTCTCAAGTCACTGAAATTTGCTGTCTGTAAAAAATCCACACAGTCTAATCAAAGCTTAAACTTGAATAACTCCGGTATAACCGACCACCAGTAAGTACGCTGATCGTCCGAGCGAGACGAACTTGTACACGATAGGTTCATGCGAAGAAACTAGGTGTTGTCATCCGTTCCTACAATCTAATAGTTACTCCAAAGAAGTTCGTAAGAAGATACAGTAAATCAGAGCGGCCATCTGAACAGGTGATCACTGTAGAAAAAAGGGTCCACCTAGGACTACATTTTACATGTGATTACATAATTCATCAAGCAACACATCGATTAAGAAATTCACCTAAATGAACGTTCAACGAAGCTGAACTCCGTGCAACTACTGGAACCCAGAAACCAACTTTGCCTTCAATCAAAAGAGATAAGCATGTAAGTACCGCCCCACATTGTGTTTACCAATTTACACGTAACTATTGATAAGGTTACACAAGCACAACCTAGAGATGATTCAACTTCAGAGTGACGGAACATTTGCCTACATGGGTGCGGGGGCTCGTGTAAGAGGAAGGTGATAGTGTAGTTGAAACTCATAAACGGCCACTTTCCGCAATCGTTTGACACTTCTTGACCACCAGTAACGCTATCGATGCGGTGTATTACGATAGCCAGCGTTATCACTAAATAGGATGACTTTCTTGGCAAGAGAAGTGACTTTTCATGATCACCCGCTCACATCAGACGAACTAAAACCTGACCTAGATATGGTGAATGCAATTCAGGATATCACAGCCTTCGAAGGGCAAAAGCAGTTTTGCTTTTAAACTGTATGTTTGACCACTTGAGTCCGTACATCCCAGAGTTGGCGATTACCATGTCTTCAATTGGACAACTTTAATGCGTTAATATGGGATGACATTCAACAGCAAGTATTTGGTGAAAATACGAAGTTAATTTCTGTGGCTCCAACACTGACCTATCACAGTCCTGAACTTCCTTTGATAATTCACTGCAGTAACAGTCAAGTTGCACTTGGAACAATGCCCCTGCATTAAGACAGGCCAATAAACTATTGAGATAGAATTGTCCCGGCTGGAAAACAAAGCTGTGTGTAAACTGAGACTGAAGGTTTGCCAACTGCATTTTTGTTTTGGAACGTCTCAACACACGCACACACGGTAAAAATACCTTTGTACATACGGACCTCAAACCCGTGATAGCAGTAGATGACATCCGCTATCTGTCGCGTCCTGACAACTACAAAGAATTTCCATCAGGTTGAAAACTGACTGAGTTAGTCTACCGACCGAGATACCAAGTGCACATTGGTGATATCCCTTCCTGTGTCTATAAATTCCATTCTGTGGCGTACGGTTCTGAGTCCGAATTCATTGTCACAGTGGGCTACAGAACATTGCCGGTGGGGATCTAGGACAAAACTTAAAAGTCCATCTGGTTAAAATAAATATTGATGTAATAAATGGTTGACCACGGAAAAGTATACAGTGAACTCGTGGTATTTTTCAAGGACTGGTTAGTTCGTTAAATAAAGAGAGTGAATTCCAATGGTACTCACCAAGAGACAAGACTTTGGTGCGGTATGACGGCTTACGTATCCTGATGGCTCAAAGTGGACGGTGTGATGATCGCCCTGACAGATTTACTGATGCCATGTAGGCAAATAAATACTAGTGTGATTAATTCTCAACATCTGACGACTCGACACCACAGACTATAATGTTCGCCGTATGCATCCTGATAGGAACTGTTCACAACTGTTCAGCATTTCGTGCAATGAACTCGATTACGCTTTCATTTAATCTTTCCTACCACCTGAATGCGGACAGCATGTGTACAAAGGCCATTCGTCTACGCATCACAACCGTCGTTACTACTGGTCAGACACTCAAGTAAACAGAATGAACTCACTGAAGTTAGCATTCCTGTGCCATCGTTGCTTTGCATCGTTATTCCGTTCTTAAATCTTTGATTGTGAAATGAGATTCATTTTAATCCACAACGAACCTAATAAAAAACGCCACTTACATTAATTCTATCTGACCCATCTTCATTGTTGCCGAACGAGGACTAAACTTTATCAATTTACGGTGTGCTAATTCTGACATGAATCTTCCTTGGGTCACCTTACTTTGCGTAGTTAACGTCTCAATTCAATATACAAGCGCTGCTCGGTGGAGTGAGTCATTGTAATTTCAAAGTCAGTTCTGTAACGGTTCAGTGCCGTATCCCAAACCGGATGGTTCAATCCCGGTTATCCATCCATCCCGCATCTGGATAATAGAATCTATGCTTCAATTTGCCCACCCACTCACGCATCCTCTTGCCAGCTCTCAAGGTTACAGACTTACAACACGCGCTTTACAGGCTGGCGTGTGATCCAGTCTGTAAGCACTGACTCCGCTAAGCGTTTCGAACCTTCATTCGACCGACGGACAGCAACCCCTCTACCGTCAACACAACGGGTACTAACGCCGCACACACACACATGCACGCATTCGATGAGGATTCTCATAAGTGAACCGAAACGCATGTGATGCTCACATACGGTGGGACTAAGTTCGCAGATGAGTAACACAGCACAACTTGCAGCGCCGGGTTTCAACCGGTGAGTATCTCAACAACGGACCAAGCCAACGGACACGAAGACGTGAACCACACCATAACTCTACAGCTCCACATCGCATCCACGTGATCCTGTCCCTTCAACACTACCGACACACCGTGTACATCTGGATATTGTTATCCGCACTTTTATCAACCTCTGGACATTATTTACTATTGTACGTGAGTCTGCTTTGGTTGTCTGTTTCCAATCAGCCCCACATATACGCCCACTTTAATTATATACATCAGTCCTCAAATGTGTACCCTTCTTTTGTCATAAGTAGTTAATATTGGGCTGTGGTTATTTATCTGTAGTCAACATGCCCCACTACTTAACAGTTCTATCATTTGGTCACCTATAAGTATATGAAATGTCCTTTTTTTAAGAACGGACGCGAGTCGTAGGCTACACTCTTCCCTGTGTAGCGACCTGGAGATTTCACTGGCCTGCAGTATGATGTGTAAAATAGTTCCAAAACTCATAGTTGCATATTGTACCTAGGCTATTAAGAAAGTTCGCATGATGTATGCTGTCCGATTGTTTGTCTGCATGCCATGTGACTGTGTGGCGCGAACCCGAACCACACACACTTCCGGTTTACTCGCTCGTCGACGGCCGGTCTCTAGCCTCCTTAACTGACTTGCATTTCATTGAATAAATATTCGCTCTTTATTCTCAACGGCCTTTTTGTATTTCACGTTTGGTGAATGCGTGGCTGGCGAGAATGACTTAGCGAGCAGTGTACTAAACCTGTCATCTTCGTCTGACGAGCAGCGGCTGATGCGAATGACCAGCAGTCCCATTAATTACTCATGATTTATAAGGGAAGGGTTGCTTAGAGTTGAGATCAGCCAGTTTGTTGCTCTCATGAGATATCTATCACGAAAAGCTCGTTTGATGAATTTCGTGGGATTTTCGACACCTCCATGTTTTTAGATTGTTTCACTCTCTAAAATTAAGTGCATTAAGTTGGAACTTTTATAACGATAAATGGAAGCATGCCACGGTGTTCTGTCAACGAAGCCGAACGTGAAGAATCCGTGACATCCGGAGTAAATTTGCGTGGGCAGTAGACAAAGTCTACACTCCAACTGCTCTTCCATGGAGCGACTCTCGTGGCCATTTCCACATTAGCCTACAATAGGCACAACCGAATTAGCGTGTGCAAACTGTCAGCAGCATTCGTTTGCGAGCAATTCTCATATGTATGGATGACCCCACTACTAGGGCTTCTCTCCAGTTTGACATCACATAAATCAGTAACCGTGTTTAGCAGTATTGTGACTACTGGTAATGATACAAGATGTATACAAAATGTGTGCACTTGCAAAATATTCTACTATTATTCTCCCCATTTTAATTGGTTAGACACGTCTTTCGTGATATGACGTTTTGAACTCTTTCCACAGCAGCTCACGTCAATCCGTTGCGTCAGCACTCCAAATTGTCAGTTCCGTTTCATTCTAGCCAGTGTCAAACTATTCTCTGTAGCACGTGGCCTACATGTAAACAGTTGTACAAACGTTACTTCATTAATTTTCACAAGGCTGCACCAAATGCGTACTTTAGTCAATTCATACATAATACAGATGTTTGAAAGTTGCACGTGTGTTCACATTGAACAGGTTTAACACGCACACGCAGGTAATCGCCGAGATTATATAAGTATCATTCCAGTTAACTGGTGTAAGGTCTATCGATTCGGACTCGCGACCGGTCTAGTTAATGGAATTATTAGTCGATATCCATTGAGCGAGCAATGGAATGGATTTCGGGTAAGTCGACAGTTTTAACGGCGCTCTTAAAATGGTTGTGTTCTTGTAACAGTAGTCGTAAACGCACAGGAAACTGGTAATTTCGTGAATAAATGGTCTAAAATAACCATTGTGCCCATAGGATTTTAACACCAGAAAAATTAATCAAAAACTTCTAGCAGCCTGTTCTACATGTTCAATTTTAAAAAATTTTATGTAGCCGATTCGAGTTGCTAATTTGTCTGCTCACTTTAAGTGTCTTCGAAAATCACCACATGTATCACACAGATTTCTACATTCCAGCTGTTCACCAGAGTTGATTCAGTCCGATAGTGATCGATCACCAGTGAGTACCGACGGTCACGTTTCTCATTCTCACGACTTAACTTTGATAGCCACGGCAGGCAGTGATACCTCGTTTCACAGTAAGGTAGGAATGGAAATATTGAGTAAAGGGATCAATATCTATCAAGGTTTTTGTGACAGGAGACTTATGCAGTAGGCCTAGCAAAGTTAGATGTTTAGGCCTAACAGTTCACTAGTGAGTACACAGTATTCAGATCCCGTCTGCAATGTTGGCAAGTTGGAGTTGGGTAAGAGATTTTTAACCCTAAGTAGTGTGCGTACGACAATATGGTATTCACGCACTATATTTGCTCATTCGTTTCCACATTGGACAAGAGGAGGTGGCAGGGGGACGCTTCAAATCGAGGGTCGAAGTTTCCCTCTAACTGGCCTTTAGCTTGCTGTTGCTATTTTGCTCTTCACACAATGGACCGATGGAACTTTACCTTTCTCTGTTTTCTGAACAACATTACACGTGGTTTACAGTTGTGTGATTTTGTCCGGGAATTTTCAGAGCTATCCGTTTGGCACAGAGTTTCTAGAACATACAGTACCGTTCTATCATATGAAGGCGAAACTACTGACGATAAGCTTTCCTGCTTAGATGCTTGCATTATTTCAAAAGTACTCGATCGGGAAAGATTTGTTTGAAATTTATCACCATGCTCAGAACGTATGTTTTTTAATTCAGTCATATCAGTGCTGTAGACTGCAATCAAATAAATCAAAATAGGTCATTTTGAACGCAGGCAATTAACGTTAGAGGTTTCGATTCAAACTTTAAGTCAGACATTTCCTGATCTTCCTTCCACAGACAAGCTTTGTATGTTGACATATGTTTCGTATATGTATAGACGGAGGAAACTTTTCGAATTTTGTATGGGGATTTTGATTGAAACAAAACAAACATCATTCATACTAGATCGCAGCTCTCACATTCAAGTTAATTTCCCAAGAAACTTTTCCAAAATGAAACGGAACATCATTAATACATGTCGTTGTTACGACTGAGTAATAAACTAAGATCCACATTCTTTTTTGAAACAACAGTGTTGGTCACTGCACTAATAACCGCAAATTAGGCAAACCAAATTATCGCATCTAGAATTCCCGCAACAATCATTTGTAGAACAGGCTAGGATGACACGATCGTCATGAGAAGAGAAAGTGAAATTGCCCTTTTAGCCACTACCATTTATTCCGCGAACAGAACTTATTAGTCCGGTCGAAATTACACAGTTAATTAAACCAGCTTACTTTTATACTGATGAGTAGTTTGATTGTTTGTTTGATGTAGATTGAACACAACACACTTGTATAATAGGGGATTTTACATTTATTTTAACAGAAATCATGTGTGTTGGTAGCTACCGTATCCTATCAGACCTTCTATCCAGTCTCTTTGGAAGTGAGGTATCGAAATTGAATGTTGGTTTTGTTAAAGTCCAATAACAACACATATCCTTGCTACAACCGAGATGTAAATTGCGTTCCAGTGAAGCAATCGTGTTGAGCACTGTTGTGTCGCTAACCTTTCTGACGTGTTCCACCAATCAACAGGGCTAAAACTAGTCTCATTGTCTCTGTATTCAGGTGTTCGTATAATTTTCATTGTCAATGTTTCCAGTCTGAAAAAACTAGCGTTATAGAGATAATTCACGTGCTGTTGGCTCAGTCGCAAGTTGGATTACTCAGTCCTGGAAATGGGATAGACAAATAGGATAGAGAAACACGTGTTATACAAAACCTGAGGAAAGTATTAAGTAATTCCCTTAGGATCAGATTCATTGCTAATTCCAGTCATAATTAGTGAAGTATGAACATTGAATTAATGTAAATGAAACGAACGATATTGTGGCAATTCGCTATCTTTGGGAATCGAAGCCGTGGCTGTCGAGTGACGCAACACCAAACCACCGCTGGTCCCATATGATGCATATATCAGAGAATGGCTACCGATTCTGACTACCGCGTGGCTTTTACATTAGTTAAGCACATTATACCACAGGTGCATTTCTTTCAAACATTGTAATCTTTGTTAAATGTTCACTTCTGTGTAAACCATAGGGCGATTATTTGTGAGTAGTCCGGATGTACAGTGTTATTGAACTCTTACAAGGAGGAAACTCTGATCTGGTTCATCGATCGTTAATAGTTGACTGAAGAGTCTACTAGTGTATACGAAACAGGAAATCAAATGTGAGCGGCTTCAGCACCCGAAAACGTCGACCAGCTGGTCGAATGGAATTTTGATTTTCGCTTAGCAACGAAGTTCTTATCGTGTGGACAGTTCAGAGGGAATTAAGCAACCTGGGTGTCACTCATAAACGAAGAGGTTTGATTCTTTAAAATGATGTCTAAACCACACCTATTGTGTTCGATAACGGAGTGACCAACAAAGCTGTCTCATGAGTACGTGAACTGGAGTTCAACTCCAGATCATGGCTAAGATAAATATCAATGCTAAGCACTGATAATGTTGAAATTCAAGTCCCCCGTTTCTGTCCCAAGGCGGTTTGTTGAAAAGTCGATCAGAATGCGAACGCTGCGGTAAAATGCGCAAGCTTTTTTGTCTCGTGGTATCGATCACAAGATAATATAAACCATAGTAAGCTCAAACCCTAAAAGCGAACTACTTACAGGATGATGATACTATATGGTACACTCACATTCACAAGCGCATTAGGTCAATTTCGATCATGGTAAGTTATATTTTGTTATGCCAAGCAGCACGACACGATATTACTGTAACGGACGACAGTTGTGGGCAAATAAATACTCGGCTATTCTTAGGTGAGTGAGGCAATTACAGAATTCTTCTGCTGCATCGCTGTGGTAGGCAATAACAGTGTTAGTTTTGATTAGATTATTTCCGAGTGATCAGAGTTGACTGCAGATGTCTCAGCACAATCAGTAACGTGATATTGGGATTTCCTGCATGTTGGAAGCTCAATATTCCCTCATTCGAATTCATTTTGTAAGCAACGAAAGCATGCTATAGACTGACAACGATGACCGAAGTCAAAGGGACGCCTGGGCATAACTGTCAACACAGCGGCTTGTGCTGCACCTCTTGTGGTTCCATTCACATCACATATCCAGTGTAAACCTGAAGAAATAAAACCAGAAGGCGCGGAAATGAAGGATTCTGTAGTGCAGGTGATCAATGCAGGTTAGCCAATTGGTAGGCTAGT